>JAHZMT010004919.1:0-67864 GCA_027743785.1 Sinhomidia bicolor | reverse complement strand
GCAGGGCCACTTATTAATTTCACAATGCACGCCTGTACCAGAATTTTCTCAAAGACGACTTGGAATTTTCAAATTAAATTTTCGGTAATCTATTGCTCGTCAGTCATAGACCGTCTTGTGCGATTCTGAAACTTCTCAGTCATCAGAAAGTAATTGAAATAAATAAGATGACTTCAAATTATCAATTGGTGGCAGAGGGTTTGTAGCAATATCATTAGAAAGTTCAGTATTGTGACATTAGAATTTTTGAAATATTTTGTAATGATTTCAACGGTATAATAATTTCGAAATAAGGCATCAAAAATCAGCGTCTAAGCAAATGCCTTCACCACTTACACATGCTGTTCGCTTACCAGTCTTATTGTTTTGTACCTAGAAGTTTGCTGGATGATAAAGTTTTTATTTCTGAACATTGCACATGAACACTACTAGTCTGCAACGTGATCAGAATCAGAAAGAATCACTTTTCTATGAATAGAATAAAAGGTTCTTCAATTAATCGGCTTCAACAAACAAAACAAATAATTATTTTCTGGCTTCTCGTGTTACATAGCAATGTAATGTAAGCTGCACGATCCAATTTAAACTAGATATGAAGTTACAAATAAAAAGGCCTAAATAAAGTAACGCCTGAACTAGGTAAAGCTTTCCGCAGTGCAGTGGATAATTATTAAATACCGAATCACGTTGTACATCATTTGGATTGGATGATCATTTAATAATAATTTGCGGAAAAAGATACATCTTTGTTCGTAAACATTTTTAACGACAGGCAGTTAACTATGTAGTAATGGATCTTCTTTTCATGCGTTTTCATTCTTTGCGCTCATTATTTTTGATGAAGATGATCTGATACGCGTTTACTTGTACATACGTAGGTAGAAGAATACTAGGTATGGGCACGTATTTATCAATATATAAATGCGAATAGGTGTACCAACAGAAACCGTATTAGTTCATGGTGACAGATGGCAAACATAATTATTTTATGTTTTAATAAATTGACAAAAAATTATCAAAACAATGGAGTTGGTATTACACGTAGACGTAGTCAGAAAATACCTTGCGCTTTTGAAAGTAGGATAAAATGTTGTTTTAATACAGATGGAATTCAGAATTGCGCAATTCAGATCATTGTCACTGTATAATGCAAGGGAAATGTAGTTTCATTGTTTCCATAAATAAATTTTGCACTTCTAGTGCACATGCGAATACAATCTGTTTCTTTAAAACACATGACGTTGTGTACTTGTCCTCGAAGTCATAATATACGTATCTGAAAATTCCATAAAAGAACATTTTAAAACTCTTTTAATTGCTAACTTGGCAATTTTACTGGAACAAAATTAAATTAAAGCCAATATTTATGAAATCTGTAAATTTATAAATTGGTTCATTTAGACAAAAAAGGCTTTTACATTGTTTTTTTTAAATTTTATTTTATTAAAGCTAGTTATTTAAAACGAGCTGTCAAGTTTATTACATTTATGGTAAATTAGGTTTTGACCCTGGATAGAATTGATGATCATCTGTCGTTTTTTAACTTGTTGGTTTTTATAGCAAACTAGTTACCTATTTTCAAAAAAGTGCAATAAAGCGTACAAATTGTATTATATTTATTACTGCAGTAACTGCTTTATAAACGAACATAATTCCATTGAATTTTATCAGTCTTTCAATTTTAAGTCAATGTGCATTTTCGAATCTGAAACCAACATATCTTTTGTTTTAAAACAGTATTAGTATAGTAGTATCTTTTACAATTTTATCCACAATTAGCTTTGTTTTGCGAAAATTCGTTTTTCAGAATGCATTTACTGAGAATTATTATAGTCCTTTGGACATTTTACACAACTTTGGCCAGTGTTTTTGGGGAAATTATTCAGCCAAAGAGACCTTCTGAAGATCTGCTGGAAAATCAAGCAGAAAAATCCAACACCCTCTTTAAAATTAAGTACAAAAAATCAACTAGCGATTTTATGAACAGTCAGCATTTCTTAAATTTTTCCCTTCACCCAAGTCAAAATTCTTTGTATTCAAGTTATTCCAAGAATTTCGATAGGCATGTGGAACAAAACGAAACACTGCCAGGAATCAATTATTTTGAAATTGAAATGCAAGTGCTTTTAGATTCTGTTCTTTTTGAAGCTATTCAAAATACAGGGAAAAACATTACTGATTACGTTCATATATTCTTTTCCACCGTAAATTATATGTATTCTCAAAGTCATCCTGATGATGGAACGTTTCCCAAACTAAAAGTTAAAGTTGTTCGATTGGAACAGTTAAAATCGACCATGGAAAACGCAATTTTTCAGCCCGTCGACGGAGATGAGATTCTGGACATAGAGAAAGTACTCGTATACTTGCGAAAACTAGCAAAAAGAGGGAAGTTTGACAAGTACGATCACACGATGCTGCTGACTGGCAGGGATTTATATCGAAAAGTAGGCGATGATTACGACCCAGACGTTTTGGGAGTGGCATTTTTGAACGGAACCTGCACAAAAGCAACTGATGGAAAATACAACTCGCTGTCTGTGGTTGAGGATGTCGGAGCACATTTTCTTGGAGTTTACGCTGCCGTTCACGAGATTGCCCATAATCTTGGGGCAAAGCATGACTCAAAAACAACCTCAGATTACAGTTGCCATGCTAAACGAGGATACATTATGAGTCCTGTTACTCAAAGAACTAGTAACATGTTTAAATTTTCTGAATGCTCTCTGGAATCCTTGAGAACATTCCTCTTCTCCAATCAAGGCAAGTGTTTAGCTAAACAAAATGTTCAAAAACCTACATTTCCAGCAGATTCAATGAAATTTCCTGGAGATATTTATGTAATGCAAAATATTTGTGAGCTTATAGCAGAGATCCAATATCCAAACGAAGTACATTCTGTTGTAGTAAATCCAGGAAAAAGTCCGTCGTACTTGTGTAAGCAAATTAGTTGTAAAGTTATACTTCATGGGAAAACGTACCTGTTGGAAGCACCTTTTGCACCTGGCGAAAGAATGGCTTGTGGTAACAATGGAAAATGCGTCAGTGGCGAATGTGTTGAAAAATCTATGCCTTAAGGCAACAAATTTCATCCTTAGTTTACATTTAATTCGTTAGATCGATTTTTTTTCAAAGCATTGTCTAAACCTTCATTTACATAAATAGCAGGCAATAAGCATGTTCTACATGCATACACATGTATTATGTAGACTTTAGAGCAATATTATACAACTCAAGCCTATGCAAGATATAAAACAGCATGCAATTAATATTAATTATAAGGGAAAACGCTGACAACTTACAATAATATTCGATCTGTCAAGATGTTGAGCATCTTTATTGTCTTTTTTCGCCTAGACCTATCTTTTACATTTGAAATATGTAGATATAAAATATTAGTAAGAACAAATGGTAAAAAATGAATTTAAAAAATGAATGGTATAATTTTAATTCAATAAATGATATAAACATGAAATTTGTTCTAAAATGTCGCTTTCTATTTTTTCAAATATGTAATATTTTCATCTCCTGTGTGGAATTCCATTAAAATGAGAAATTAGACTACTTAATACTATCGCATAACAAATAAACAGATGGATTTGTCAAATTTAAAATGCTGCGTATATACATTTGTTTCCTTTAATGCTTTTTTGCTTTATGTGCATTTTGTTGTTATCGTCATGCTATCTCAGCACCAAAACGTCTAATCTTCTGCAATTCAAAATGAAAACTGAACCAACTAGGTACACATGTGAGAAGTAATAATAATAATGTCCTTTTCAAGAAATGCTGTTTCCTCCACTTGAGTATGACAGGAATTGCCAAAATTATTAGAATAAAACTAGCGGATGTTTTACAGGTATTTACAACATACTTACAGAAGAACTAAAGGAAAAAGCATTATCTTGATGAAATTGAATTGTTTTCTATACACTGGACGGAGAAAACATTACATAATATATTATATTATGTGTATTGCATCATATGTCTCTTTTGTATTTAAGTACAACATTTCTTAACAAAGTAATATTTTGTGCACAGATCATTACATAAGTCATCATCACCTTGCTTGTTGTCTAGTCTGTATTATCATCCAAAGCAGAGGAGTATAAGATGGTAATAATGATAATGAAACATATTATGTACCATGGGTATATTAATTGAAGACATTGCAAGTAGGATTATACTACACTCTTGTCTTGCTCTTCCTTATTTTTTTTAACCCCCAAACTGCTTCTAGTAGTAATGGTTTGTTGTTGCATTGTTGTGGGGGTTGTATGTGGTAGTAGTAGCTTAGTGTTTAAATCTACATAATAATAATAATGAATAGGGTTATTATTCCAAGTCAAGTGGTAGCGGTGCATTGTGTTGCAATGTTGCTTATATAATAATTTATTGGCCAGTTATTCTGGATGGAAACCACTCGAATAGACAACTTTTGAAAGTAATTAATTGTGCGGAATGACGTCTCTATTTCTTTTGTATTATCACATTGTTTGTCATGCCTGTCTTAACTGCTGTTGCAGCAGCAATTAAGTATGTGACTCCTCTTTTTATGTTTACGTTGTTAACAGTCACTTTTCGCTGGCTACTGTGTTTGGCGTGAACATTATCCATCTTGGTCGTTTTCAACTTTTCATTGCATATTTTTTTTCATTTTAAGCTCTTTGCATACAACACGACTTCAACTACAACACAGGAAGAAAATTACTTGTAATGCATCTGAAAGCAGTTAATATGATAATGTTGAATATATTGTCAATATTGAAAATTGTAATTACATGAAAGGAGAATAAATAAAAAGACCAGTTTGAGCATCAGCAGACACGATGGTATTGAAGTTTTTGTGCATTGAACAGTTTTAATTTTTTTAATCGAAAAAATGGTTGGTGTTTTGCCATCATACACTCAGATGCAGTTTTTTTTGTGAATCCCAACCATGAAATGAACGAAATAGAGACAATGAATTTTTTCGTACTTATTGTTAATCTAAATTCACTTTGAGAAACTTGCTGTAACATAGAATTAGATGCAAATAGTACGAAAAATAATTACAGTTTTTTTCTGGTTTAAAATGTGCATACCTACGTATACCTGCCCATCTGAACTAAACGTGATTGGCTTTAAGTATTACGATGACGCCTTTGTTGTCCCAGTATTAACGAAATAACAATAATTTTCATAAAGTTGAAAAACAGGAGTTTAAATATGCGAAGCTTCCAGTCATTTTTTAAAAAAGAGAGAAACGAATGCTCTGGAAAATGAAACTGTGGAGCCTGGGTAAATAAAGATGTCACATACAACACACCTAGGGCACGGCACGACTTTGTTATCTTTTTTACGACAAACGTTTTCTCAGTGTCTCATTTTTTTGCAGAAAATATTATAAACTACTGCTGAATGTAGTTGTACAGTTTATTTCCAAGCTTCAAAATATATTTTGAAGATAGTTTTTTTTTAATTTAGAGTGTATCTTGTCAGTTAAACTCCTGTGCAAAAACACTTTATTAAGATAAACGACCCTGTATAAAGGTGAATAGTGGAAAATTTTAAAATCAGCGTACAAAATCAATGCACCGAAAAACATTCAAATGCTGTAAACAAAAATGTATCCGTAAGTATACATGATCTTAAAGTCTTTCTGGTCCAGAACCCGGTTTATTAAGTGATAACACATTATACTAAAAAATGCCTAGACAAAAAATATTGTAATTGTAATACACAAGTCGTCAGACACACAATCCATTGACGACTACGTAGAGCATTTCATAGCATGTGTTCTTTGTACATTTATATAACACGAAGCTTTACAGTTGACAATATTATGTGACTGTGTGTTATTTATTTCCTGGTTTTTGGAAAGTGTGATATCTGGTTAGAAGGCCTCACTGCATGTGGCAAAACCCGCACCGGTCTTTCTGGCCCTAATCAAAACGCTACTATATATTCTTTTAGGAGCAAACTTAATTCTCTTTTTTGTAGATGATGATGATCTGTTGAAATGAACGAGTAATTTCTGAGACACAAAAAAATGTAATGTTGTTCGAATTCTGATCTTACAAGTCTGAACAAATTACAAAAAACAAAACTTTTTTTAAATATCTTTATATATAGACCATATAGTCATTTTTACACTTGTCTTGAGAATTTAAATGACTTCATTAGGGTAATTTTAGCTATAAAGACATTTACAGGATTCATGAATACTGTCAAATTTCATTGGTTTATAGATATAGGCAATTTAATATGCATGCACTGTGCAGTATATTGAATGCTGCGAAGAATTAACAATTTATAATTGCAAAAGTTATTGAATGAAACACACTGAAACAATAAAAAAAAACAAATGTTTACATATGGCTACAGAATTTAACTCAATATTTGGATTAGTCACAATGCTTCGAATATACTCATTGTCAATTGTGTTTTTAAGTTTCTGTTTAAAATCCTAGAGTAGTTTCAATTTATATCTACAAACTGTTCATACGCTGTTACGTCTTGTAAGTAAGGTCTATTTTCATTTCCCTGTATACACTCAATGTTTTGCTATATAGCGCTTTAACTCAACTCTGAAAGTAGACAATGTTGTTCACCCAGCGTAGCAAAACAGAAGTCAAATCAAATGTATGTATGCGTGAATAAGTTCAGAGCTCAAGGCCAAACGTTGCCCTGAACTAACCAGACTTGTGAGAGATGACGACGTAATTTAATATATACATAATATCCAGCAAGTTTTTAAATAGATCTCTTTATAGATACATGAGATTTTCAGGTGTTGCATGACACGCTCACAGTAAAAGCAGGTTTAAAACAATTGCAATTTGGCAACTACATCTTCTACGATTGGGATATCTACTACCTTATGCAGCTTGAATTCTAAAATGTCCTCTAATCTATTGTCATAAATCAAGGCAAGTCTGTTTGATACTCGCCTTAAAATTTAAAACTACCCATGTAATAAATAATGTTTTATGAGCCAACTCTGTGAATCAAATCAATACAGAAATACGTGCTACTCAAATGGTGTATGTGTACGTATACATAGTAACATTGGCATCTTTTCCTAAAATAAACATTGATTACAAATTGATTCAATGAGATTGATTGAAACGATTTTGTTTTCTTGTGCCAGTGGTACAGAATTCATAAAGTGTTATTTATTTACTTGAGCAGATATAGACTCATAAATGGTTGTGTTCTGGTGACATTTCATCCTTTTTCTACAAAAGCGTCGCGATTGTTGCGAATAAAAAAACTTTTAGCACTTTTAACGAGATCATTTATTACATTCATGTCACACATTTATATCGTCTCATGCTGTATGTATTGTGATTAGGCATGTACGTGTGTATATTAATTAGGCTTGTACATATTAGCAGCAGGGTATGATGACAAAGTTGTCTGGTTTTTATTATTATTATTCTACGGCGGTATTTACTGGTCGTTACCATACTTATCGTAATGTTTATCTTATGATAATTATTATATACTAAATGCTAAATATTCACAGGGTTATCATTATCATCATATTAAGGAAAAAGTTAACACATACTCCCATTTTTCAACAGCGTACATTGTCTTTTCAATATGCTTAATTTTTTTGCAAATAATTATAATAATTGTTTATAACAGTAATTAATATTACAACAACTGGACACAACTTTTTTTCATATACCAACCAGTTGTGAATCAGTTTGGAAAAAACATTGTAAGAACCCTAATTTTCAGAAGGCTTGTTCAAAAAATCGTTTTCCTTGTCTCAATTAAGAAGCCGCTAAAGTGAGGTGAGTAAAGTTCATGTTCATTCAATTTTAATGACTTTATTTATCTACTGATACGACAGCTGTGGTATGATTACTATAAAAACGTTCATTATTTTTAACGACTCTGACTTCTGGAATTAACTTATGCTATTATTTCATCGTACACTCTTCATTTCAACGTTGTCTTGTACTTTGGTTCTGTGAACATGCTTATTATTTTGTTACAAAAAAATCGTCTAGCAATGATTGAAGTCTCTCTATATACTTGCCACTTGTAATGTAATAATAATGATGATGATGATGATAAAGTTGACAAGCATTATTGCTTCCCAGAATTTGAACTGATTTGTACACATTTTCTCTCTACTACTGCTCACAGCTTTCAATTTAGTTGTATGTACGAGCAAAACACGCTTCCAATTTGTGAAAAAAATGGAGTACTTGTGACAAACAAATAGGTAGATATATACATAATATTATGATGATGATGATCATATTTTTTATACCTATATTTTTTCCTTCCTTTATTCTTACAATTTGCGTCCATATGGCTGCTTATGTGATCTGGATAAACATGTTCGTAGTTCGTACCTACCTACTGTATTAGTTTCTACATAGCAGTATGGTTTGCTTTTGTTTTGGAATTTATACACAGCGGCAGCAGCGAGCGAAGAAAGTGAAAGCCTACCTATACACTTTCTTGGTTCAACTCAAAGTTGCATTCGAATCCTAATTGTAACCCGAGGGGAGTTGCTATTCAATTACGTGTAGTTGTGATCTATTCATGTACAATGCAGCATAATAGGTTCTAAATGGCAACGGAAAATTAGTTTCTAATAAATTATGACAGGATAGACAATACAATGTTGCTCTCCTGGTATAGCTTTTTTACAACTTCTCAGTGAATTCCCGTTGAGTGAAGTTTCAAGCTAATTTTCTTATTTTTTTGTTGCAATACGGTGTTCAGATAGCACCAATACAATATAATGTATTTACGATTTTAACTATATGCTTATCATCACAAGCGGTAAAAATGGCAAGTATGTAGGTATGTATGTATACTCATACCGTAAACAAATAACTCAGTGTTTGTAGTTTGTATGTGCATTGATCTGGAAAAGGAGAGAAAAGATTTATTTTTGCAATCAAGATAAAATTCAGTATTGATCGCCGAGATATATTTTGAGCTGTAGAATAAACTATGTGTGTATGTGTCTCTGTTGAGCAGTTTTTTGTGTATTTGTACGTTCTTGTTTGGCAAATACTATGCATTTAATCCGCTTATGGTGAACTGTACAGGTATTAGTTGTCACTTTTGACTTGTAAAACGACTAGTTTTACGAGTTTCGGAGAATATTTCAAAACAACAAATGGCCTTCATTTTGGTTATCTTGATTCGGAAATCTCTTAACAAGAATCTTACACGTACAGACATTATGTGACTGGCTCTAATGGCCAAAATGATAAATTAATAAGTATTTTAATGAGATGTCTACAGGTGATTTGATGATAATTGAAAACTGGCTTCGCTGACCAGTTTTCTTGTATTTTTGCTCTATTCTTTTCAGCTTAAAAATCAATTGCATACAACATTATAAAAAAGAATAATAATAATCGCAAGAGAGAAAGAGAAAAAATAACCCAGAAGACAGAATTGTCTTCCTGTGTGACAGATTGGTGATCTGTAGAGTCCACAAATTTCATGTCTAGTCGATGGTATGTATCCATTCATCCAGGGATATATTTTAGAACTCCTTGACAAAACAAGCGAAACAAGTTCGCTGATTTCTTACAATTTCCTCTTCACACTCTCATTCTACCAAACTCTCTCAAAACGTTGAACATAATCTGCTCAGCAGTAGTATCAGTCAATGCACATAAAAAAGGATTTTATATTTCAAAAAATGTCAAAAGTTGCAAGTTAAAAAAAATATCGTCAACATGATATGTTGTTTTACCTATAGAAGCATTAAAATCCCTAAAAAAATTCCCGTAGTACTTTTTAATGCAAACGCAAAAACCCAATTTTACATAGTACTTACTTATTTATACCATCCATGTTATTTGTTTTTATTCATTATTATTCTTTGAAAGTTGGAAGGTCAGACAGTCATATTTATTTACAATCAACTTTCAGTTTTCCTCCTTATGCTGCTGCTGGAGTTCTGAAAAGTCTAAAAACAGACTGCCCTTTTGTTACGACTTGTTCATTTTGTTCATTATGCGCATAATCCACGCTATGTTACTAAAATAGATGCAAAGAAAAGAAAGGCGAAAAATGTAAAAAAAATATGTAAGCTATAATATAGCATCTCAGTAAATATGTTATTAGAATAACATGTTGTGCTCACTTTGTTGACAGACCTATTGTA
This sequence comes from Sinhomidia bicolor, assembly GCA_027743785.1. Lineage (NCBI taxonomy): Eukaryota > Metazoa > Arthropoda > Collembola > Entomobryomorpha > Entomobryidae > Sinhomidia > Sinhomidia bicolor. The sequence continues at coordinate 57,729 of JAHZMT010004919.1, read as the reverse complement.
GCAAATGTGACAGACGTCTCGCAATATTAATTTCTTGCTCTTCAAAATACGGAATATTTTCTAAAAAAAACTTGTACAATTTCTTCTATTGCTTTCTCATTTTTACATGGTTTAGCATAAGAGATTCTACCTTTTCACATAATAATTCTAATAAAAACATGGTCTAAATCCCACACAAGGATGAACTGGACTACAAACCATTAGCAATGATGTCGTGTCTACTGATACGTAATATATCATATTGTTGCAAAGATGACAATCTTCTGACAAAATATCCATCGCGGAAGCCGTCCAATTCTTTTTAGAAACCTCGTATACATACACTCTCCTGTCAATAAATACCTAGTAACATAGGTAAATGGTTATGATAGAACTAATACTTATGCATAATTCCGTTATTGTTATCATTAATTTTTGAAAACAAGCTATACCAGTATATTTATACTCACAAAATACCATCATCATTTTCTTCTTCTTGGTGTTTATGACATGTCGTAGGTTTCTTCAGCCCACACAACTAATGTATTCATTTTTTTCAATTATAACCCCGAAAAAATGTGTAGGTTTACCAGCTTTCTTTCCCACGCAATGTATGTTATCATCATCCTAGCAGACTGCTTCACACACAACAGCAGCTCATGTGTTTTCTTCACACACAAACACAAGAAGAAGAAGAAGAAAAATACCGAAAAATGTTCTGTCGTCGTGAGTGGAAGTTGGCGGCATGGCAATGGTGGTGGTGAGGGGTAGTGGTGGTCGCTGCTACATAATTTTCTCAATTTTTTCGGTGTAGCCAACTCATAATCGTATCATTTTACATGGTATACTTATTGTATGTACATAATACACCACTAACTATGATCATTACTTCTACAATGCTGATGCTGCTGCTACAATAGTTGAAAACACTGAATGAAATTCTCATCAACCAACTGCTGTAGGCGAGGAATTCCAAAAACCGAAACTCTATTTACATTGATCATTACACAAAGTATTATAGTCACGATGATCCCCATAACGATATTACTATTATTATCATATTTTTCCCCAGCTGAAACATTCCTTTTGGTCACATAACTTTGCTGTGACGCAAACCCAAACAATTGACAATGCTATACATCTATGCTAGCACCACTACAATTATTACTATTACCTACTACTACTTCATATCATCATCATCCCTTTTTCCAAAAGTCTGCCAATAAATAACCCGTGGTAAGTTAAAAAAGACATTGTATTTTTGTGTAAAAGAAAGATTTCGTTGCGAGTTTATAACGAACGTATAATAGCGACTGGGGAATTATTTATGTTGTGGAATATATTGTTACGAAACAAAGTGTGTAATGTAAGTCTATCCTATCCCATCACTCATTAGCTTAATGAATCACCTCACGATTTTTCTTAAATATAAACCACTGTCATTGTTCCCAACGACCTAATTGAACCAGCTAGATGATAATGATGAACTTTGCTCATACATGTATGATGACAGAGCATAAGAGTGTAGCACTATTTGATGATGAGACATGAGACGAGCAGCAGAAAACAGCAAAGCTGCCACCATTTCTCTTCAACCATAAATTTTGATGCTAAAAAGTTCAACAGGTTTTTTACTCTTTTTTCAGCTACATAGTGTGAAAAGTGAATTTGTTGAGTTGTGTGATATCGGAAAATTCTCAAGAATACACACTACGTCAAGAAGCATTTCTTTCATTTCGCCTGTTAGGTACACCATCGGGGATTAAAATCATTGATGCCTATGAAAAGTTGAAAGTTGCACTAATGCCTAATACAAAATGTGTGTGAATATACCTAGTGTAATCCGTGTTTACGGAGGACATAGAGACAAATAACTGTCTAGACTACCGGAATCATACGCAACAAACAACAACCAAGCCAAAAGTGTAGACAAGTCTGGTAGTAATACTTTTTTTAGGAATAAAAAAGGCTGACTTTTTACACCAAAAACAGAATGTTGTTGGCGACGTATGAAAATATATGAGGGTAATTTATCTGGTAATTTTGTATTGTTTTGTATTGTTACATGGAGGAGATGAGACAAGTACATGAAAAACAATGTAAAAACATTGCAAAGAATATGAATGTAATTTTTTTGGGAAAAGATTTATTTTGTGAAATTGTGCTTTCAAAAGATGACTCAACTGACCAGGAATGTCCACTCATGCTGATGATAATTTTTTTGTATTTTCTTTTTTGAAAAAAAAAAATCTTTTCTTGTTCCGACAATGTTGATGTTGCGTTTGTTCTTTTGATAATGTAATCACTAATCAGTCATGTGCACACAATGGAATATTCTGAATAATATTTTTGTACTACAGACTATTATTGGCATGGTATGCCCACATATGCTAGAATGAGCACATCATCTATTTTTAAAAAACTATTCTAAGGTTCAATTTATTAGTTTAATCAATAAGTAATCCATTGTATTTGCCAAAGTTTAACATTTTAAACATTTGTACATATAAAAAAGTTTTTACCTCCTCCTGGCTTTGCAAGTGGTATGTGTGTATGTGCACGTTATATATAAGTTATTTCTGAGTATTACGATTACGACTTGAGCACTAATGCCTACTTCACACTAACTAAGCATGTTGAACTTTGAGAAATAGGTGATAAGACGATCATAAAAAAGACAAAGGTCGTTCCTTAATATTCAAATTTCTCTCTGGTGAAAAGAAAAAGTTTTACCCAATATTGGTGTGTGTGGTATAGTGGTGGTGGTACTACACAGTAATAGATTATGGTTTCTTAGGTTGTGGGCAAAGCATGTGCATGCTGTTTGTATGTAGGTTCTACCTTGTGATCTTTTTGCGAAGTACACATATCTCTTCTCTTGACATCTGTTTTTTTGGAGAAAAAGGAAAAGATGAAGAAAAAACACGTGCGGATTTTTTGGGAAAAGATTCTGTTTCTAGCAAAAGGGCACACACTGCGCTATTTTGCTGTTTAAAGTAGGTGTAGGAGGAGATTTGTTTAAAGTTCTAAAAGTTGGTTATTGTGAATAAGTATGAAATTCAAAGAATGAAAATCTGTTTGGGCAACGAAAAAAATTACATGATGAAACCATTGTACTATGCAATATTAAAAGAAATCATTATAATGTTACCACTGCATTTCATTCAAAGCGCCCTTCTGCTTCTCTTTCTGTGTCTCTGAGTAATTTTTAATTGAAAATAAAATAAGCAACCATTTAAAATAATAACAGCACAAACATATATAAAATAATTCATTAGTATTAGGTAAAGAACATGCGTTTCAAAGAAATGAACAGCGTATTTAAATACGTTTGTTCGCACTCATGAGCAGAATGTTCACCTGCAATTTAATTTTTAAAAATAATAGTGATAATGACTGTTAGATATAATTTAACGCCTTCACAAAATCACGAGCACGCATTTTTACGATGACGACAACAACGAGTACGCAGAATGAAGCGGAAAAGGATCGTTATATTAGAAACGTAAAGTATTCCCATTCACAATCCTCTCTGACAGCCGAATAGCAATTAACATAGATTAAGCATTTAAATGACGACGAGGGCATGTGAGCGAGCGAGCAGAGCTAGAGAGTTAGTTGCAATGTGAAGCTACTGGAACAGCTTATCCGTGTGGTGTACACGTAGAAAAAGATAGGTACATACATACATACATTATATACTTACTTACATGCATTGTGCTGATGATGTTGATGATGATGAAGAAGATAAATAAGGAGTAGTTCAATTTCATTCGGCTTGCTCTACCAGCACAAAATCAGTGAAGCGTTTCGTATAATTGTTGTATCACACATCACACACGTCTATACACTTAGCAGTTGCGTTTAGAGCTACTTGCAGATGCAGACAGCAGAAAAAGCTAAAAAAAATCACATCTAATCATCATCATAGCTTTTTACTACGTACATTTAAAAATCCTATTATCATGCGCTATTCCCTTTACAAATCACAAGTACACAACAGTGGTATCATACCAGCAGATAGGATAACCCGGTTAACTAACAATATATATTGTTTCCAAGTTATGTCGTCACTCTCTCCCTCTCTCCACCCATCAAAGCATTCATTAAACTCTCAAGATTGGTCCAAGAACTGTTAACATCGCACAGGAGTAGTAGTAGTTGTACAAATCCGGCAACCTAGTTCCGGGTTACGCGTACATCCTGTAAAAAGTTTTTAAACTGTATTACGTACGTACGTAAATAAAAATAGGAAGGTATTACATGTTACGTTCTCACTTGACTCGCTTTCACGTAGGTTAAATATTGTTGCGCTTATCTTTCCACTTATCTCAATCCACTGAGAAAACCAGTGTTTAGATGAGTCAGAGTGTGATGCTGAAAGAGGAAGTTGAGCTAAATTACGACAGACAAAAAAAATTTGGTATCCTGGAAAAGATTTTTTTTATAGCTTTACCACATACAAATTCATAATAATAACACTTTTGTGTACTTTTGCAAATATAAATCATGGACGGTACTCATTAAAAAGTTATTATTTTAACGATTGCTCATTTTATTCTATTTTTCCTCGCACAGAAACGAAAGAAAACACTGGAATTTTTATAATCCGCCTGTAGGTATCTGCTTCTGCTCTTACCGGCTACCTTAACCTACTCCAAAAAAATGTTTAACAAAGGTTATGAAGCCAAGACTTTACCATAAACAAAACCACACACACACACCAGTAAATAAATACATGCATGCTTCAAAAACTCGCAAATATTCTAGATTATGGATAATCATTTAATGGTTTACTTGGAATTCTGAAAAAAATGCTTAATAAAAGTGCAACATTTTATTTTTATACAATCATACCGGACTTTGTTCAACATGACGACTACAAGAGAGATCTTTATGAAAAATGTTTACATACCATCGTCCGTCCGACTGATAGTAGTAACATGACTCACTGCCGCCAGTAATCAATCATCACACCTGTGCTCAATCAAGAAGATGAGTTTCATGGTAGCTCTAACCCTGATACACGGTAAAAAAAAGCTTATTTACATTAGGCTAATAAACAAAGCAAGTTATTCAAAACTTTTATGCATGTGCAGCTGCAACAGCAGCAGTAGCAATAACAACAACGAAATCTATAAACTTCCGCTACTCCATCACATTTAGTTTGAATCAACTTATATTTTTATCCGACCCTATGCATAATTTATTTCTTTTTTCGCTGCTGTAACATTCTTTCAATAAATTACCACTGGCCACAAATATTTTCAGGAATTCACATGCGATTTCCCCGAAAAAATTCATGCATTTATGCCAACTGCACATACCTGCTTATAAACACTAATATATGCGGAGGAAAAGTCTGAATGCAGTTGTCGGCTTGTTCATTACGTATGTACATAATATTATTATTACCTATACAACAACTACTCTGCCGTGTTTTCCAAGTATTTTTTATAGAAATTATTATTATTATTGTATAACTAGTAGTAGTGTGTGGTTGCGTGTGCTCCATGTATGTACTCTATCTGTACAACATGCTGTGCTGTTGTAGACTCAAATCAAACTTCATTCAAGAATGAATTCATTGCCCTACTTAGTATGTTTTGGCACACGCTTCCAACTTCTCACAGAATGGTCTCCAAAAAAACCATGCATTCATTCATTCATCATCTTCTCTCTCTCTCTCTCTCTCTTTTACACACACACGCAGCTTAGTTAGTGAGAAGTTACAGAAAAAAATGTCTGAAATACATGCCCATATTATTATAGAGTAGACGGTTTGTAGTAGATGAATGAATATAAATTTTTTCCCTACATGAATGGATATACTGGCATAACCATAGATTGCATGAATGAACATTTTTATTCATTGTCAAGGATGATATTACTACTACCTATAGGTATCTTTCGTAACAAAATCCTCATCTTCATCACAGATTTTACACACGGATATTCCACTATCAATCAACCATGATGATGCCATGACTCTTCTCTCTCTCTCTCTCTCTTCTGTGTTTAGAGACATGACCGTTGCGTTTCATAACGATGATGATGCTTCTACTGATGATGTTACGATAAATTTAAATATTACGTATGATCCGACGACAACAAAATGAGAGATAAAAACTGAAAATTCATGTTACTTACTGCTTGCTGCTACACAACAAGAGTCATCATCAAGTTTCATGTTTGGGTTACGTTTAAATACTATGCACTGCTATTATTGTGTGAGAATTCATGATGTCATATGTACACGGTGCTTGTCTGCCGCCACAGCAAGAAGAAGGATAGATGGATGAACATTAGTGCTGGTTTGGTTTCTGGTGAAATTGTGGAATCCCCCGTCCGTCACACATTGCTGAATTCTAGAGCATCATGATGGGTTGACTTCATGGTACATGCTTTTAAGCACATACATGTCGACAAAGAGAGGAGAGAAAAAAACATGTTAATAATGATAATATTATGATGACGATATTGGAATGGCCACTACTGTGAATTTCACTACTGCTGCTGCCAGTAAGTGTCTGTCTTGTTTTCAACAATGAAACTTGTGTGATGTGATTGTGATGATGATGATGGCGAGGGAGTCACACTTTTAGGTTGTCTTACTTGTCGTAATACTATTATTAAAAATAGTATTTATACTGTTGTGTGATTATCTGTTGGCTATATCATTTGATGATATTATGAACCTTCTAATGAATGCATGTATGCATGCAAATGAACTGTTTTTTATTTGATTAGACAGTAAAATACACACAAACACACACATAAATAGAGGTAGTAGGAGAATACAACAAATAAATAGGCTGTGCGTGATGATGATGATGATGAATTCCATAGTTTTACGACCAAGTTGGAGAATGGTTTCTAGGAGCAGGAGCAGGAGCAGCAGCAATAATAGTATGATAATGCAATGTGCAACATTATTTCTTTCTGTGCAGAGGAAGCCTACCGTAAAGGTGTTATTTGATAAAATGGAGAGATGTGAAGTGAGAAGAGAGAAAGAGCGTGTTGAGGAGGAAAAGATGGAAAGGGTAAAAAAAGTGACAATAATACTGCAGGCAGAACACTGAATAAGGAAGATAAATCTAAGCACATAAAAAGGAGAATTCTCGCTGCTGGCTTATTTCACAAGAACCAATAATGCAGTAGCAGTAATAGTGATGTAGTAACAACTCTAGTAGTTTGCAAAGCAGAGAGGAATAATGGTGAATTCCGACCGGGCAGGTGTAAATTCTTGGACTTTTCGGTTGAGCATTCACTCACTCACCCACGAGTCACAAGAGGATAGCAGGAAAATGAGCGAGAAGAGAGCAGGTAGGCAGAAGAAAGTGCTTGACTTTTTGTGTAAAGGGTTATCACTACTGATGTCTTCCAACAAATGCCAAAAATGATTAAACTCAATTTACAACAGTAAGCTAGTAACTTACCACTAGTGAGCATGTAGTAGTGAGTAAGGAAGTGTGAGTAGCGTCTGCTGCTACCGTATAAAACTGTTAATAATATTGCATGCATCTCGGAAACATTTAATGGCGGTAGTACATAGTATACATAGAAGCTCACCTACACGTTGCATGGTCATCAAACATAATATTATATTGTATAGGAGCATGCATGCAAATATTTAAAAATTTAAAGCCACGCATCGCATAATATATGTAATGTAATAGGGATGTATACATAATCACACGTTCTTTTTTTGCCAGTACCGATAGATGATTGCACAAGGGACGCATTATTACTGGAACTATAGTACACTTTTTTTGGAATCAGCCTCATACGAAAACGTACTGTCCTACGTAATGTATTGCTTCAGCTAGTATTCCGGGAAATCTCAATTTCTGTAATTAAGTTGTATTTATGTACATAGACTCATGGAAGCAGTATGTCTATCGGCATAACTGACTACACTGCAAAAAAACATGGAGGGAGAGCAAAGGGGAAAAAAGGAATAAGTCGGTTTTTTCTCTCTGGATGACGGATGCTTCCTGTCCATATTTCCAAGCCTTAAAAGATACCACACAGTTGAATGTAATGGGACTACTTCCTGGAAAACTCGTAGCAGTAGTAGAAGTAGTTAGTTGTATGTAGAAGAAGGAAAAAAGCAGCTCTTGAGTAGATAGCTGGCCCAGACACGACACCTTGACACACCATTTTCACATTCCTGTTATTGTTACTATTGCGTAGCTTTAGAAAACTGGGTGTTTGCAAGTGGATCGCATTCATTCGCATCCAAAAATGCCTTACCTTTCCTCTCGTTCCTGAAACAGCTCATTTTTTATGAAGTAAGCAGTAGTAGTGGATTCAAATACCATCGTTACTATTATTTTGCACTTACCTTTTTATGGTTTTATCTTGATCGGTATACTTATTCAGATGAGCAAACCTCTTGAATCAAATTTAATACAAAAAATTTATTCCTTTTTTTTAAAAAATACGATGGCTTTTTCTTACTTCCACTGAATATTACCATTTCTATGAAAAGTTTACTTTGAAGCGGTTCATAAGATATGTATATGTAGGTATTCTTCATCCAGGTGGCGGCGGTACTACCGTGAAACAAGCAGGGACGGAAGCATGAAAAAGGAGTTCCTTATAAAATCGCTTTTCTGCTTTCTTTTGTGCTCTTGGGATCTCGACTACACGAGAGTATCTTGTACATAATGTACATGATACTCTCTATACAAGTACGTGTTGCTCCAAATCCAATAAACGATTTCCTGTTTGAAAAATTAAAATCAAGTTTCAATGGAACTGCTCATGGACTTTCAGAGAAATTTCATGGAAAGATCGCAAGAATACACAGAAAACAAGCGATAATGATGAACAAAAAGACAAAACATGGACATTTCAAATGTATGCATGCTATCCTGCTGCCGTCACTTTTGGTATTACAAATGTTCAGTATGAGCTCATATATAGATACAACAATGAACATTTTCAGGTTGGTTACTTCAATTATTTTGTACTTATTCCGTTGATGTTATGTGCTTTCGTTTTTTTTCTACGTATGGTAAAAACGTATTTTGCTTTCTTTGAAAATTAATCATGCATGAAAAACAATGGGCCTTTGTGTTTGCTTGAAGAGAGTTTCAATGGAAGCTCTCAAGTTCTTTCTCTGCTGGAAAATGATTCAAAATGAAACTTATAATACTGGTTGTGTCAATCGAGTTTGGTGGTAATATATTGTTTTGGAAGTGAAAGCAGATCATACAATGGAGTAAAGAAAGAAAAAAGAACAAATGTGTTCAATTAATGACTTCATGAGATGGAAAGAACATTACGTAAAGTTATATAAAAGCCACCAGCATCCATACATGTATGTGCCTACCTGTGCACACCTTTTATTTTTTTACAGACCTGCTCAACTTAACGATATGCAAGCATGCATTGCTCATGGCGCTCTTTGTACAATTTCCCTGGAAAAAACTAGCTCGAAGGCAACTGTTGGTGATCATGTTACGGCTTTCGGCTATTGTACACATGATATCCAAGATGTTTGGTTGATAGGCATTGTGTTTTTGGGATTGTTTTTGTTATAATAATAATTAGGTGGTTGCAGATGTCAAACATGAAAACAATAAGCGTGCTCTTACATTTATACCTTTTGGAGCTAATGTAGAGAGATCATTTTGTTGAAATAATACAAGGGCTAATTAATTAGTATCGGGATTTTGTACAATTTTATTAACAAAAATTTTATTTGTAAGTACCTACTTTGCTTTTTGTTTGCATTTTTTTCCTTTAAAGAAAAGCTACCCATTCAGAGTTGATTAATAACAGCAGATTTCAACCTGCAAAGCAATATAATGAAAAAGATGTGTTTCTTTTGATTAAACTTTAGTTCCAAGTTTTGCTTCCCGTTTTTTGGGAAAAGTATGTGCGTATTAGGCATGTTGTGTATATAAAATGACAGTTTTGTTTTCTTTTTAATTAAGGTATCACAATTGCTCGAAATGAGATACGACGACTAATGAAAGTCTTTAATTATCTATCACATTTCAATACGCAATCAGTGAGGAATTTGCAATTAACCTTGACTCTGCGCACGCATCTCAAAAAGTTTGTGCTTGATAAACCACAATAAAATATAAAAAAGTTATATACATAGCCTAGCATTGTTGAACATTTACACAGGCTCAGACATTATTCATTGACGTTCTACTCGGATACAGATGCTATTTTCAAACTATGGTTGACTAATTAACTACAAAGTTATTAAACGAGTGCAAAGCATAACAATTATTTTATAATAATAACACAAACTTACATTTACATTTAAATATGAGATTGTTACAAGTGGCAAAGATTGCAGAGCCACTTGTTGACTTTAGGATATATATTTATCTGTCCGTCCGTCCATTCATCCAAGAGATACCTCAAGACCTTAGATTTAAATTTTCTAATTTGGTTTTTGACATCGATTGCTTGTCACCAAAGAACCTACAAGTGTGATTTTAAAACCTATCAGTCAGTAATCGAGGCGATTTCAATTTCTTAAATGGCTGCAGAAAGCATGTGATAAACATACATATTATTGGAAAGTTTCAAAGTATTATAGCAGTAAATTTTTGAAATGCAATTTAAACGATCTCAGTGGAAAGTATTAAGAACAAAGTGGTTTGTTAGCATCTGGATTCATCACTTTTGTATGCTGTTCCCTTGGGATTACTATTATTGCGTATTAAGCTATTAATAGCCGTGTTGACTAATTGCGGCAAATTGGGTGATAATCATTGTGACACACTCATTAGAGCCCTCATGTTGTAAAGAAACAGTCGTGTTATATTCATTCGTGACGTAAAAATTCAATCTTTTATTAAACTTGCGTAGTAATAATGTCCTGCCAAAACTTACAATAGGGCAGTTGCTATGTGTTTTGCGCCTTTTGTTATGAAACAAACATGATAGTAAGTTAATCTGAAGACTAGGTCTCAATTTCATTGTCAATTATTATGACCGTGTTCAGTTTCTTTGATTTTTTCTAAAGTACAAAAAGGATTCATGTCGACTCGGAACAAGCAGAAAAGTTTCGTTTGAGTAAAAGGTCAAATCAACTAATACCCAATAAAAATGAAAGACTTCAAAAGCATTCATGTTTAACTTAATCATACTGTGTTAAAAGGGAGGAAAATCCTCCATCGTTTGAAAAGTTGTAAACTACGTCTTTATTACATAGACACAAAACGCTTCTTTAATTGCGGTGAATAACTTAACAGGTATTTCACCTTTTTAAAAATGTGCATTGTTGACTTAACTGCAGGGAGTAAAGTGCATTAAAAGATGATACATACAAGTCAACAGCGTGCAGTATAGATTGTATTTGTATATTCTGCATTTTTATGGTTTACGTTGTTGTCACGCTATGATCATGTCGTCTTTTCAGTGGCGGTTGGAGTAAATAGGATAATAAATTTTTTAAAAGAATGACACGATTACAGCCTATTTCGTCGTTGATGCCGAAGCGCAACTGTTCACAAGTATTGACGTCACAATATTACCATGTCCTTCCGTTCATCAGTTCTCTCAGTTTTGAATAATATGTCTATATTCCAACTTGAATGCAACATTTGAAAAGTTCTCAGATCATATTCGTAGAAAGAATCCTATTGATTCGCTGTCATTTTATCGGCTAACTACTTTGACCAGAAAATAAGCACGTTTCTCTGATGATAGAAATTGGGGAAAGTTGAGATGATCACTAAATCTTCTTTCGGTTCCTTATCACTGCTAATTGTTACTACTTCCTTGGTTTACCTTGGTTGATCACATTGTTGCTATTGCTTTAACACAAAAGTTCAATTCGTTACTCACCGAGAGAAAACTACAGAATATATTACTTTACAAATGTTTTCATTTTGGCATGAATTAAGCATGCTAAATGTATACGATTATTGACAAAGATACTATGACATGCTTTAAAGAATCCTGTGTACTGTTCTGAAAAATCAACTTCATACAATTTCAAATCATATGAAACTAATTTTAAACGGTGGGAGGATGCACACGATTTAAAAAAATAATATCAGTAATTGCAAGAACACAGGGTACATAATTACTTTAAACTGTTAAGATGACACATTAAAGTATTAAATGCAAACTTGACAATGTCACTCACCTATTAATTTTCCAGTCAGTCCGGTGACCTTATTAAGCAGTTGTAGTAGTAGCAAAAAAATTATTTATTTATTTTTCTAAAATTAGCAAACGTTTTCGAAGAAAACGCGGTTCGAACAGTAAAAAAAGACGGCCGACAAGACCAGTCTTAACAAGTAGCTAGCGGCGTTTTGCTTACAAAAACGTGACATGTCATGGATTAACAATATTTGCAATTACACATGAGGCGATTATCATTATTATACTCTGCTGTTTAAGAATCAAACGCTAGTTTACTTACAAACTTACTTTACTTAGCTGTTAGACATACAAAACAAAAATACGTAGGCAATCAGAAGATACTAATTGTAGGTATCTATGCCAAGGAGGTGTGTACGCCAAAACCATCCCATTTTTGCATTTTATTAAAAAGTAAAAATGGGACTATTTCACTTAAATGCAACATCCAATTTACCCAACCTTTCCTTTTTTCAATCGATAATCGAGCTGTTTCTTTTATTATTACACACATACACACACATTATTATTACCCATCAATGTGTCAAGCTATTGCATATATGCAATACCGTGACGCTCGTCAATGTATTAAAAGAATTTTTCTTGTAGCATGATGCATTCAACTTTTTTCACGCAAAACTTAAAAAAATCAGCTAAAAACAACAACACGATCACTGCATCTTGATTAAAGATAAACAGGGATTCGTGTGCATTGAACGATGAGAGAGAGGATAACAATAAAATGCATCATCAAATTTCGCTCAACTCTCAACATTTCAATATATTTTCATCTCCTTCTCCCTATTCACTCACCGACCGACACTACATTATGCATATCTCTACAAAGCGCATTACATTTTTCCGAGGTTAAGAAGAGTGAGATAGCGACTACAAGATTGAATTGAATCGTCCAAGTATTTGCTATAGAGAGTTATCAACAAGGTATCAGTTTTATCTCCTGTTTGATGGTCATCGTCATCTTGTACTGATATACCTAAAGAAAGAGAGAAAAAAGAGAGATGTAAAAACGAATTGCAATGCGACTGCCATGCAACATCATCATCACAATTGAATATACTGTCTTATGTCAGCGGTACTAAGTAGGCAAGTAAATAAATAATAATAAGTGTTGGCTGTTTTGTGACTTTGCCTTTTGTGAATTCAAAAGGAGAGAAGAAGAAGCAGTAGACATTGCACCAGTTATCTCATCATCATCGTCATCATCAACATCAACCACCATCAGCGAGCCTTTCAAACTTGCACCTTCACCAACCACCATACAACAACAACAACTACTACTACAACTTAAAAAATGCCTAATCAAGTTCAATAAATAGTAGTATAAAGCTTGCTGTAAAAGTTGGAAACGTCAACCGCTATCCATCTAGTAATTCATCTATCGACAGCAAAAGGAAAAAAATAATACGTATGTATACATTATACATGACGACGACGATCCACTGCTACAATAATGGTATTATAGTATACGGTGCTAGTTGTAATTTGCAAGTATGCAGACTCCGTCGTCTTTGTAGTAAAAAAATTGGTTGTAAGTGAAGAGATGCGAATAAAATATTATGTTTTTTTATGCTGCTGCTGGTGGTGTAGTATGTAGTAGTCATCATATTTGAAGCACAACAACCATGATAATATTGTCATTAAGAGCTACCAGTTTCGTATAAAATCAGTAGAGTAAGTACTCATTTTCTCCAATTCAATTTTCATTCTCTTCTGATTGTAAGTATGCATGCATGCATGCATGCAACGCAATAACCAGCAAGAAATATGGTAAAGGTTGCTTGCTTGTACCGGTATTTAGCTTGTCCCCCGACTTGTGAAATGCAAGTTGCAGTTTTTGGGCTAACGTTTTATGATAGAAGCAACAACAGCAGCAGCAGGGATAGTTTTTTAGTAGGATGAACAGAGAGTGTTGTTTCGTGCAAGCAAATAACAAACATGCATACCTAGACACATTCCTCTGTGCATTTCTTACTGTAGTGTGTGTACTAAACATTGCATTGTTGAGAGTGAGTACATCTTGCTTGATTGCCAATTGCAATTCATGCAACACATGAATTACACCCGAGATTAATGCACATAATAATAATATTGACTATACTATTAGGATGACGAGAGGATATTATTTGTATAAACAATACAAATAGGCAACAATTACAATTGCCATAAAAGATGTACCTATCCAAATAACCACATGCATAATAATGATGATATTGATGATGATGATCGTTGTTGTGCTAGTGGTATTTCATGAATCATGAATAATGTACATGATACACATATAGACTATTGTATTATTCACTGAATGAAAAAAATGTCTGTGTATAAACGAGAGAAAAAACATTTAAAGGTCAATAGTAAGAAGGAAAATGCAAAGAAGAGGCCGTATTTATTACTTATTATTATTATATGTATTGCGGGTGGTGGTTCATGCTACCCGGCAGATTGCTTCAAGTTTTGTAAACAAAAGTGTCATGCTTTTTCTCTCTTTTTCTTCCTCCTGCTCATTATTTATTGTAGCAGTTTGCAAATGCTCAAAAAGAAAATGCTAATCATTGCTGCATTATATTTCCTTTTTATTATTATGCACTCACAGTCAGCTCATTATCTTTCTCCAAATTCATGCCAAGTTGGTGCTAGTAAAACAAGATGACGTCTATTGTTGTGTAAAGAAACGCTAGAAAAGAAAGGATATAATAATAACAACAACAACAATAATAATAAAATATAGTAAAAAGGCGCATTTCCTCTGCCTTTTCTCCATTTCACCACCGCATGCCTTATTGTTTGTTGTTCAGTGAAAAGAACGACTGGGGATGATGATGATGATGATGTTGATGTGTTCAATGGTTTCGGAAAAAATTGCTTGAAAAAAAAATTTAAAAGAGCAAGTGCAAAATTTTTGGACGGGAAAATAATCAAGAGATCTTTCTAGAGAGATAGATGACGGTTTACTAGTGTTTACTCGCTTTGAATTATGTTTCTACACGACAACAAGAAGAAGATGAAGAAGAGGAATACTGCAACTTGATAACTGTTGCTCCGAAGAGAAAAATATAAAAGAAGGCCGGCAATGATGATGCTCCTGTTGATGATGAAGATGATGGCGGATAATATCTATCTCCTATGGCTATGTGTACATAATATTATTACATGGAATGTTGCCTGTCTCTTCTCTCTCTCTTTCTGACAGACTGCTGCTGCCTGCTTTTTCCTCAGACTTTGGTTGAATGTGTGTGTGTGCACTTTTTCCTCTGTATGTATATATTTTTCCCTTTTGTTATTATTGTTTTTTGCTTCTGTAAACTCTCTTTTATATTCATTGCTTGCTCCTTTTCTTTCATTCTCTGTCAAAAAGTTGCAAACAAACAGTGTGCCTGCCTGCGTGCTCCCCAAAGCCATGTAATGATATTCCCTCGTGCTTATTTAAAACTTGATCTGCTTCTTTTCCTTGTTTCCATATTATCGGACGGACGGGTAGGAGCCAGGCTAGAATAGCAGCAGCAAGAGAAAAAAAGAGGAAGAAGTTTAAAAAATGCAAAATTTATATAAGAGGCAGTAGCTTGATTTCCAAATTAGTTGCAATTTTATCCGTACGTAAGTACATATGTACTCAGCTGAAAGAAAAAAAACCTACACACTTTACTGCATGCCTATTTTATATAATGCATACATGCCTATACACAAAAAGCTATTTACCTGTCCCAGACAGGTACATGTTGCCTAGATAGAAAAAAAACACCCAAGTTTGATGAATTGGATGCATTACCTTCAGAGATATCAATACATTACGACAACTTTCGACATATAGCTTTACAGTAAAAATTTGATTGCAGAAGCAGCAGAATAGCAGTACAGACAACAGTAGCAATTCTCTCGTGTTGTTCAGTTGTATCATCATCATCGTCGTGATGATGATGATGATGAGACACTTAACTTCAACTGGTGGTTCTGAGTACAAATAAATAAAATATGAAAAAACAGCAACACAACGTTATCATTGAAAGATAATCCTCACTCACTCTCTTCTTGTTACCAATAAATGTCAATATTAGGTACGCATGGTTAAACCTTCAACTTGATCCTCCACCATCATCAAATCATCATCAACAGTAGCAGCAGCAGCAGCAGCAGCAGCAGCTCAAGAAAAGTAGTCAGTCGCATTCTTTTCTAATCTAACTAAAAAAACTAACTGCTCGTTTATAATATTCTTTATCGGACCTCTCTAGTCTCCTCATTGGTATATAGAATATATAGACACATTCACCAACATTCATACTCTCAAGTTTGCCTTAGGCCGGTATAACATTTTTATTATTGCATATTTTTTTTCACAAATCGCAACAACTGCACCAGTCTGGTCTGCTCTTGTATACTTTTGTGACATGAAAAAACATGTATTTATATTCAGCTAAAAATTCATGCATAATGATAATAACAATAATGCAATAATTGTTATTTATTTATATGATGATGATGATGAGGATGGGTTTTCATGATGCTATTTTATGCATCCACGCATGAACATACATGTAAATGTTTGTTGGCTGGCTGGCTGCACAGAGAATCGTCTCATCGTGAATGCATTTTTGTCGTTTGTTGTTGTTTTTATCGGAGAGCATCAACTTCTCATGTCATTTACACCGCACGCTGCTGCTTGCTGCTGACAATTTTTTTCATTTGGGCATTTTTTTGTTTACATTTCGAGGATCTTTGCCACCATTATCCACACATTCGCAATGAAATAAGTAAACAAGCCTCCCTCTCGTCATCCTCTTATTACCTGTTCGCACTGTGATGATGGGATGTGATGAGGATGTTGATGATGATGAGAATGCAGCTAGCTTAGCTTTATATGAGCAAGCTCACTCAAAATCTCAAAATCACTCAGTGTTTGCTCTGCTCTGCCGGGATGAATGTTATATCTTTCCTACCTAAACAGTAATGGCAACTCATGAATCACGCATTTTTTTAAGTGTACACTTTTAAATGGGCATAAAATCTTCACGGGTAATTGGATTTGATCAGTTTATTTGCTGTTTATTTGCACTAACAAAATATTTATGTTTTCCTGTCGCTTTTGACCGACCTGATAAGACGTACTATTAGGCATGATGATGCTTTTGTAGCAGCCATTTGACGAAACAAACTGATGCTGATACAAAAGAGGAAAATAAATATTATGCAAATAAATAAATGGAATTACAGCCAACAGGACAAAGAGCAGTGGTGTGGCGGAGGGAAGGTTTATTTCAATGAAACTGCAGTTTCAGAGAAGAAGACTATAAAAGGTTATATATGTATATGATGCGATGTGCCATTTGAAAGGTTATTCGTGCGTTGACTATTTGCATAACCATTTTTTAATTAATCGACGGAACCTGATTTTAAAGAGCGATATCCATCTGTCTTTACAGCTTATACAGCCAAGCAAAGCGCTTACTAAATACGATTAGCTTTGGAATGTCGAGTAAATAATAACAATGAAAATACACGCTCATGTATACATACATCCAAAGATAAGGTAGTTTGCTAGATAAGGCGCGTAAAAGGATATTAATCCATCTAATCCTATTTTACTCCATGATATAATCTAGGAAGAGGAAAACGCCACACCAGCCAACCAACCAACCAACTACTTGTACAATATTTAACTAGTTCACAAGATTAGCAAACTTTCATAGAAAACGTCATCCACATGATCCTGCTTGTTGCTGTGGCGTGGAGATGCTCGAAATGGAGTGGAGAGAGACAAGGAAAAAGTAGGGGAAAATTGCGGATGAAAATCGCTTCTTTTAGGTGACCATTCATTGCGCTACACACACGTCCATCCAATAAACGCTACTCACATTCGAACCGGAACAAGGTTCTGTCCATCGTCCGAGGAAGAATTGTTGTAGATAACAACTCTTTAACGTAATACTTATGCTGCTGCTGACTACTTGGCCATAATGCAATTATGTTAATACATTATACAGCAGTAGCATGGAGTTTGGCTGCTGGTTATTATGAAGTGCGAAGCTGCGATGTGCTGATGATGATGACGACACGACGGTAGTGGTGTTGTGGCTCTGGTGGGTGAGTGAGATTCATGTATGCATGAAAGAGCCGTTCGGATACAAGTTTTTTCAAAAAAATACTCATACTCGTCATAAAAAGCAGCTCACTCTCTCCCTCACTCAAACGCACACACACACACACACACTCACTCATCCTTACGTAGTTGCAAACAAAACATTAAAGTAAAATCGGACAGAAAAAGAAAAAGGAACAAGTCAGTGCATCCAAGCAAGCAAGCAAGCAGCAGCATCAAACACAAGAGTGACTCTTTAGTAGTAAAAGAGCAACAACTACTGCTTGGCTACGAGAAGCTCTAGCATTTACTCAGTTTTTGGCCAAACGTTAGATTACCACTGCCACTACTAGTTAACCGACTGGTAAAAAGGTAACAAGTCAAAAAATTGAGCTCAACGCGAAACGTCGAACGAGCGAGTCAGTTTCAGAGGAATCAGCAGCAGCAGCGAGTCACTATATATCGTCGTCATGATGAACAACAGGAGAAGCCGAAGCAAGCAATAGCAGTAGTAGCAGCAAACAGCGAGCGAGAGAGAGAGAGAGATACCGAGAGAACCTCTCAGCATCACCATGAGAATTCAATTCAGTAGAAAAGGTGCACACGAGAAACACAGAAGCAGCAGCGGCAGGGCAGCGAGCAGGAGCATCGTCATCATCATCGATAAACAGTAACGTTGTAAACGCACACCATAAAAAATTACTTACTACTTGAGTGAGAGAGTGAGACATGAGAAGTACGAACTATATAAGTACTGGATCAAGTTGAGATCCACCTCTCAGTGACACTGCAAGCGTCCAAGTGAAAAGATTAGGTAAAAAACATAAAAAAGTGGTAGTCAGAGTTTCTACATGAGACATTAGAATATCAGCAGCAGCAGCAGAAGAAGAAGAAGAAGAGACGCAAGCAAGAAGAAGAGTGAGTGAACAAAGAGAAAAAAAGGAGAGAAAAAGAAGAGGAATAACAACTTTTGCCACCAGCGATAAATATTTTACAACTATTTGATTATACTTCTCCTCCACATACACAGTAAGCCACACACAACAAACAACAACTCATCATTGTCGTCGTACAATAAAAACTTTTTAAAGAAGGAGGAGAAGAAGAAGAGAAAAAATAGAGAGAAAAAAGAGAGAGATAATCATAATATCGCCGTTGTTTTTGCCTAAATTGATAAAAATATATATTTTACAAATATGCAGACTACTACTACTTTTTTGAATACTAGGCTTTCTTGTGGTGGAAGATTATCTCACATACCTGGCCACTATCACAGTGACAAAAGTTTTAGAAAGCTTTTTAGTGTACTGAACTTCCAGTGACAATTTCCGTTCTTGGAAAGTGCAACTTGGTAATAATTGTTATCATACGTACTAATAGAGCAGACAAGTGTGTAATACTTGAAAATAGGTAGTAAGTAATAAAAAAACTGTTCAACAGAATAAAAGCCATTAATTACCTCTACAGAAGAATAGTACATACAAATATATACATATATAAAGTACATGTTCGTTTGAGTCGTCTGGCCTGAGCCAGAAGATAGAGAGAAAAAAGTTTTTTTTAATGGTGACTGTGAGTGAATGAAAAGGGTAAGAAAAAAGTCCCAGTTTGAAAAAAAAATTTTGCTATAATAATATTAATGTATGCACATTTTATGGTGGTGAACAGTGCTAAGGAGTAATATCAATATTATTAGTAATAATAATATATGTACACCTGTGTATAGATAGGTGGAAGGAAGGCAGGTTACTGATCTGATAAACACTGCCTCCTGTGTCCACTACTGCTACTAGTATTGTTACTTTTATTGCAGTACATAGAAATATAATATTAGATATCGGTCATCATTGACATTTTAAAGTCCACAAGTGGCAAATCGCATTATTGAATGCAAGCAATCACGACCGGAACCAGGAAATTCTTATCTGGGCTGTAGTAGGTATTCAAAGAAATTATCTGTGCGCTCGTTTGTAGATATAAGTATACAATAAAAAAAGAAATCTGAAATCACCCACACACACACACACACACGTACTAAGTAGTACATAGGTAAATCTAGTAGTGAGGCAATCATAATAATAAGTAAAGAAAACACGGGTAATATAATAATATTAAGTTTTAGAAAAATGCAGTGTGTAAAACTTCGTTCAGTCATGGGATCTTACCTGAATATTCACTTAAATCTCTTCCCTATTTACGTTCTCCTTCTGCTTCTCACTCTGTCTCATGGTCGACCGTCAGCCAAAGTGAGAGAAACGGGAGAGATATCAAAGTCGTCTCACCACCGACAGCAGCAGTTTAGAAACAAATGGTATCAATTAAGTAATCTTTACCCTGCTGGTAATAATATTAATAGTGTTAGTAATGAATACAGTAGTAGTGTAGCACATGGCAACAGCCAGCCAATTAGTCATCACCATCTCACCAACTCTGATCAACAAGTCAATGGCATTCCAACTACCGTTGACACCAAAGGCAACACCAATAACAACAGGAAAATCCTCGTGGAAGACTCGAAAGCAACAGGTAGTCAGAATGATTCCGTGGAAAGGATCCATCTCATTTTTCAGCAAAAAGCGGTAGAGATGCAGCAGCAAAAGCAGCAGCACAAGGTTGATGTTGCTGTGATGATGCAGAAAAACAAAGCAGCAGACGTAGTTTCTCATTCCCCTGCTGGTCTCCTTCCAAGGAATCCAGATTTGGTCATAGTAAACCAGAAGAACGAGCAAGAGACCACGATCAACTCGTTTGCAACTGCAACGGAGAGTACGCTTCCAGTTGCTGCTATGCAAAATGGGAATAATGCACAAGAGCGTTCGGTACCAGTGGGGCGAAATCATTCGTCTTCTAAATGGTACGTTATCCCGGATGCAACTTCTTACCAAACAGCCACTACACTGTTGATGAGTGGTGGTGGTAAGGACAAGCATGTCTATGCAAAAGATGCATTGAGTAGCGATAGCCCGGATGCTGGGGCCATAGTAGGTCGTTTTGCCCCGTACATGGGAAGCAACATTGCATCTCTTCAGGAAACCCTGACTGACGGGGCACAATCTCTGGACTTTGTTCTGGAGGACGACGCTGCTACTGAAAACAATGAAGTTGGATCTCAACAGCAGCTTGTCACCTTTAGGCAAAATATACTGAGAAGTCTTGGCCATCATGAGGCTACTTTGGATTCCAATGTTATCAACTCAAACAATGTCACTTTGGATTATAATGACGACGATAGCTTGGCCAAGGTATGTTGATAAATAGTCTCGTTTATTTTAATTAATAGCTAGCAATTCAAACGGTGGATTGATTGTAATTACTTGGTTGCTATAATGACAACATGAAACTGTTTATATTCTATTCAGGTAGAACATTTTCTATCAATCTTTTTCGTTTTTATTGTTTTTCGTGGGAAATATGCACATTCCTCACGATAAAATATATAATATATTTAATACTTACTCGTCTCAATGCTCGCAAAAGATTACATTTTTAGTGCAAATTAATTTGCTCATTTTTTAATATCAATAAAGTAGGCAACCGTTATTATAATACGTGCTTATTTCAACACACACATATATTATGTGATGAATAGTTTTTTGAAAAAAAAACCATGCATTTGACAGTTTAGACTACGGATAAATCACTACCATCACTGTATTTTTTCACAACTGACATGTCTTAATTTGTAATTGGAGCAGAGTCGATGAATGGTCAAATAATAATAAACTACATTAGCATTGCTCATTATTATTATTATTATTATTATTATTGTGCAAAAAGGGCATACATTGTGATTCGTGACCAATACATTCACAAAGAGTTGTGTTTAGTATCTTTTTATTTTTAAATAAATGTCACGACGTGTCGTACGACAAATGGCTGATATTCCAGCAGCGATGGATTTATTGCATTTTAGGCACCTTCTCCTTCTCTTTGATGGTGTGGTCGTCTCTGAGTTTTGTTTACCATGTTGAAATAAATACACAGATATTACTTTTTTCCCTCTTCCTGGTATAATTTACAACAAAAAAACCAAATATCTGTTCAGATTTTTATGCTTTTTTAAGTATAGTTGACCTATGTGTGGTACAGTTCATTAAAATGCAATAATACTATAGATATAATAATTCATCTTAGCGTTGCGTTGTCAATGCCGACATGACATCTCTTTGCAAAAAGAAATAAAAGTGATAAATTGGCTAAACTTTCATGACTTTGCATTAACATTTTTACGTTTTTACAGTTTATACTCCACCGTTTTTTGTTGTCGTTTAAGAATCACCTAAAAAAGATTTTTTTTACGTTTTTGTCTACTATTTTGATATTTATTTTAGCTTTTAACATGACTGTTTACATGACTGGAATGATACTGTTTTATAATAATATTTTGTAAGGATAAAGATCGGACGTACGGCGACAAAAAATGGCGTGTTTTTTTTCAAAAAATAGAAAAATAAAAACACAAATCACATTTGTTTATTGACATTCCATTTGCTTTCCATGTACCATTTCTTACTGGTATGAATCGGAATTAATGCTTTCGAGTAAATTAAATCACGAGTAAATTGTGCAGTTATAGTAGTAGTAAAAAATTAAAATGCGAGGAGGTTCTCTGTCCACCAGCAAGTTTACTGATCCGGTATCCATCTGTGGTTGGTAATATACCTAATTAAATTATAAATTTTCTTTTGAAAAGATTTGATGAATGACAGCAATGGCGAGAGTTTATCGCCTCTTTTATCGCCTCTCTCTTCTTCCACGACACCACTGTTGTTCAAAATTTGCAGTTACAACCACGCAGCATCATCAGTCGACATACAATTCTCATTGGCTAAACTTTTTGCATTATTGCATTTTATTTAATAATGTATATATTGGCTTTTAAGCTATATTGGATTTAAACAGTTAACAAACTTTTTTGCCACCTACACCACAATTCGTATTCTAAAAATTTAAATGTAAAAAATTAAACAAAAATAACAAGAGGCAACTGCTACATAGCAAGCCAATCGCTTAATTTCATCATTTGTCTGAGAGAAGATTAGTCTGATATTTTTGTCAATATTTGATAAATACTTCACCTATATTTAATAAAAATGGCTTATTAACGAAATGGTAGACAAGACCATTACACCAGTTATGTTCGTATTATTATAGATTTTTTATTCAATTAAGATTATTGCTACACCTTAATAACTTTCCGCTTTCGAGATAACATGCCGTACCCTTCTTCAACCCTATATGAAAACTCAAACCATTCATGTGATTTTTTGAACGTGTCATACAAAGTATTTGAAGAAGTCACATTTGGATCCAGTATGGTTAACTAAAACTAGCAATGCATACCTCAAAGACGATAAGCGTTTCTTCTGGTGTAATAAACAAGATTTCTTATCAAAAATAAATGACGATCAAAGTGAAGTCAAAAGGCACATTAACGACAAAAATTACACTGATGAACTATTTCATATCGGCTTATTACGCCTATGACTCCTTTTGTACATTAATGTGTCTATGAAATGGTGTGATTTGTAGTACAAATTACAAAAAAAGTACGTATGTAGGTATGTCGACGAAACACAGCACATACATACATACAAGTACAAATGGATAATTTAGAGAATGAAAGGATTACATTCATTACTGGGGTTATTTTAGAGCATCGTGTTTTTTTCTCTCTCTCTCTCTCTTTTGGATTGATGGTGTTAGTGATGATTAAATATTATGTTATGAAGGCTTTGCTCCACAAGAAATTCCACTTTTCAAAATAATAAAATAATATTTTGGCGATTGATCACCAAAAGACATTAATGAAGAAGAAAAAAAAAATATATGACCATGCAAACAGACAGACACACACACACACGAACATTAAAATATATATAGGTACATGCTACCTACTTTGCATTCTCATATGACTTGTATCAACATCAGACGAGACGCATGCTGTTATTGTTATTATTATTATTTTGTATGAATGTTTGTACGCACAGGGTTGACGATAGAATGTAAAATGCCGTATTATTTTTGTCGGTATAAATCTTGGAGCTGTTTTGCTGTAACTAATCTTTTTCAAAGCTACAGATTATGAATAATCAATAGAACAACAGAAGAAAAAAATCGTCTACATGGTAAAGGCATTACGCCATTTATTTTCCCCAACTTGATTTTTTTTGTTCGAAAGACTTGCTCTTTTTAACATTCTTGAACTTGTGGTTTTTTCGTAAATGTGTTTCTCCTTATGTACATAGTAGTAATAGTAGTAGTAGAAAAAGAAGAAGAAGAAAAGTAAGTAAAGCGCATAATATAATGTTATCGGTTATTATCGATAGGCCCCGAAGAAACCAGCTTCTCCCTTTTTCTCTCTCTCTCTCTCTCACTTCTTCTTCGATGACTACTAGAATGACTAGAGTTGGCGTAAAAAATTTTTATCGGTAGCTATCTTGCAGTTTATATAAAGAATGCACTACTACCACCACCACCACCGCACCGCAACAAATCTGTAAAGCAACATTAGCATTTTTGCATTAATGTAGCATAAAAAATATGTAAATGTGCCTAAAGTATTGACCATTGCACACAGTCAGTGCAAACAAATAAACATGGAGTGTGTAGTATTGCAAGGCAATGTGTCTTCCAATAATCACCCTGTGTCTTTCTCTTCTTTTTTTTCGTCTCCTTTCTCTCGTAGTCCGTGATCATCCTCATGGTCAGTTTTGAAAAAGAGCGAGAGAGAGAGAGAAAAAAGCAGTATATAAATGGAAGTTGTTGTACGCTTGCCATTTTTCTAACAGTGAACAACATCAATTGAAAACAACGTTATTGCTATAATTTTATTAAAAACAAGGATCCCTTTTACTGCTACTAACTACTTGAATCATTTGACGCATTATATTATCGTGTACACTTGTTGCGAAATATTTGATGTGTGTAATATGTAGTAGAGGTAGTAGTAGCGCTTTAAGGTACAAGTACGAATTGCAAATTATTACATAGATTGATGTTGTGATGTGAGGACTGTGAGCGATACTTTTTGTCTGCTGTTGATCGACATTTTTTTCTTCAGGATGCACCGGCGGTGATCATCATCACAGTGATGATGCACACACTCCTTTGCACACACTCGCACTCTTGGGCATAAGTAATTTTGAAAATGCAATAGTGATCGCATTCCTACGTAACACTTGGTTAGTTTTTACTACCTACAATCCTGTGTGCACCTAGAACATACATATATGTACGCAAACATAAGTAGTTGCCGTAGTAATATCGAGGTTTTTGGTGTGGGTCAATGTGAGTAAATCAAATTAAGAGTAAGAGAATAATCAATCAGCATCAAGTTTTTTTCCTTAATCTTTTTCGTCTCTCTATATATCTTTTTCTCTCTGGCTCTTTGTCAGATGCGTTATTGGCAAGTTTGTCTTTTGAAATTTTACAATACAAGAAACTTGTTTTCTGCTCTGTTGCTCTGCTATTGCTGCTGTTGTTGTTAGAGGATGATAGTACAATTTGAAAATTATTGTCTTACTTATGTACATACAACAATCGAACGGGTTCCTCCGAATGACAACGTAATTTACATGTGATTAATACACTTTTTACTGCATGCATCTTCATGTTGTTGTTTGTTGCGAGATTATTATACCAAGAAGGACGACGACGACCAAGAGGACAATGAATGACTCTTATTCTTGTGAATTGCATTGCAGCAGCAGCAACAACAACAAAAAAAGGAGATGCTATTTCGTTCGCATTCTCCCTTTTCTTTGATATTGTCTACTTCCGTTATTCCATTAAATTAAAAATATGTGCAAACACCACATAGTTACAAAAGAATAGGCTTTAGTGAAGCTTGGTTAGCTAGTTAATGACCAGACTTCACACGTAAAATTGTGAGGATTGATGCGTCATGTACCATGTTTTAAAATGCAGAGAAAAAAATCAAAGCGTAACTAGACTCTGAGCTTGTTACTGATAATATCATCTAGTTCAATTCTCACATGGGTACTACTACTACCAATCATTCATTATTTTGAAGAAAAAAAACGTATGCATTTGACGCTTTTTTTCTTCATCTTTGTTTATTACTAATTACAGGTTTTCAAGTAAAAACGAAATTCTTGCATCGGCTGGCTACAAGAAATAATAAAAATGATGTGTTGCTCTTGTTGCTTTTGTTGTATATGATTTTCAAGTTAGTTTTTGTAGAAAAAAAGAGAACCAGATAACCATCATCATCATGTAGCGTAGTAATGTAATAGATAGTTGTCATCAGTCGGTCGGCATCAATTGCATATTTATGGTGTTGTTATTTGAACAACTTTTTTATTTATTTAACTAACTACGCTGGCCACAAAGAGGGAGAATAACAGGGACACGAAAAAAATTAAGCTAGTCCATTTTACTCTTTTTAAAAAACTATTTACACAAAGTCAAGCACTCTGGTGATAAATTTTCATTACAAAAATTGAACTTCAGATTGCTTTTCGCCGCAACTTTGCTCTCTGATCAGAAAAGAAAAAAAATCTAAAATCTAAATTATATACACACATATGTGCTTGTCTCACATCATGAGGGAGAGGGACAAAAAATATATCTAGAAAAAAAGCTTACCTCTTATGATTTGCATCATCATCATCATAATCTTATATCGTTGTCTGATTAAATACGGATTGCACAAAGTATTGCAATTTGCATATATCTAGTCCACATCAAATATTATTACAAAATCAAAGTTTACTTAGGAAGGCAATTTATATACGCTACCACCCTCCAGAAAGCAGTCATGATAAGCTTGGCAGAAAAAAATGCTAGTCTAATAAGTACGTTAGCATTGAACTTTTTTGATTTTCTGCAATGGCATATTTATCTACTTTTTTATTTGCTTTGTATGTTGAAGAAAATTTACTGGTAGTGAATTTTTATTGTCTGACGAATTATTATTACATGAACACTTGAAATAACTTTCGGATATTTTTTTGCAATCAAAAAACTCCGAAAGGATTCGTTTTGTGATATAATTTAGGAGAGGGAGAAGATGGGAGAAAACAAAACAATGAGTAGGGAAGAAAAAAAGCAACGGAATCGAATGGTAAATAAATACCTACAAACACTTAATTTCCTTGTTGCTGTTCGCTTTTTGCCAAGTATGTGTATACCTAACTAGCAGCACCACAATCAGCATGCCTTAAACTTGACTGTTTTGTCGAACTGAGAAAAGGAATGGAGCGATTATGGTGATGATGAAATTGAAATGGATGATGTATCTTCATCATCATCATCATCATCTTGTTGTTGTCTAGAGAAGATGCTCAAAAAGCTCAACTTAGCACAAATCAAAAGTTTGATGATGTGCTCTCATTTTTACATCAAATAAAAGTTCAGGTATTATAAATCACTAGCTCGGTTTCTAGTTTTCCATCTATCACTGGGATAAAGAAATGGGAATATTTGCATGCAAGAAGAGTTCTTTTATGGCTTAATTGAATTGGCTACCGGTACTGACCAATTTATACACACTGAGTACATAGCAGTGTACAGTGTGTACAGGTATAGGCATTGGCATTCCATGATAAATTGCTTATGCAAACATTTATTATTCGTCATCATCCCGTAAACTTTCTGCGTACACTATATTACACACACAGTACATATAAATGCACGAATCCGAATTTAATATTTATATTTTGTAACCGTGTGTTTTGTGTGTGTGTGTCGACTCGACGCATTCGCTTGAAATACACTGACTGCTGTCGACATTCATTGTAGTTAACCAAATATTTAATTGAGAAATAAAATTCGACGTGTATATATTTACGAAGCTCTTTAAAAACAACCTTTTTTGCCATTAACTTCATCCACATAATTAACTACTACCAAACATAGGATGCCCTTGTCTAAACTGTAGAAACAGCATTTTCTGTGCCTGTCTATAGGCATAACTATTTTTATAACCATCAAGCATTATTATTATCATCATCATCACCAGCACCACCAGGTAGTTCTGCTTTAATGGAAACCCGTCGTTCATATATACATCACACATGCTTTGCTGTTTAATTGACATTTATTTTGAAAATAAATTTGAAGCTTGCAAACTCTCAGAAAAAAATGTTTCAACTTGTTATACCCCAACACCCAATATCAACTCAAAATATAAACATTAGTGTAAGTATGCGGTATTATATATGTATGTAGCATGTAGGCAAAACATTTAAAAGAGGAGAAATCCGTTTTCTCATCTCGTCTCGGTAACATTTCTTTGACCGATTTTTTTTCATTTTCTTTATTATTTCACAGACAAAAATTCCGTTTTTCGGGTTCATGTACACATTTTTTT
This sequence comes from Sinhomidia bicolor, assembly GCA_027743785.1. Classification (NCBI taxonomy): domain Eukaryota; kingdom Metazoa; phylum Arthropoda; class Collembola; order Entomobryomorpha; family Entomobryidae; genus Sinhomidia; species Sinhomidia bicolor. Next base: position 29,200 of record JAHZMT010004919.1, on the reverse strand, counting down.
TCTGTACCATTGACTCCTTTCGGAAGTTTGTACACGGTTTGATAATAATAAGTTGTTTAGATGGTTTTCTCAAAGAAAAGGGAAGTTGCACAGCAGCAGCAGTAGCACACAGAGACCGGAAGGGGGTAACCAGAAAAAAGGTGTTTAATTTACGCTACGCCTTTCAACAAGTTGTCTTCAGTCAAACCTACACTCACATTACATAAATCATCTTGTAAATTTTTTTTCACAGAGTGCAAGCATACCGTTTTACCTAGATGGATAAAAATTCTTTAATTTTCTTAGCACATTTTTTTCATGTGTTGTTATTATGGTGTGTTGTTGTGAGGAGAGGATTTTGACAAGTACGAAAAAAAGTGTTCTTTTTTTCTCCGGTAGTAACAACGGCAGGGTTATTTGTCGTGTGGATTATCCTCCTACTTTTTTGAAAAGAAGATGCTAAAGCAGAGGCGTCGTCATGTTTCTGGTTTCACTCGCTCAACTCAGACTGATCTTCAAATTGTTCGAGAAAGAAAAAAAAGTAAAGTGAAAAAAAGTGTTTTTATATACACACATGCTTGCAATGTAGCACAAGCTAGTAGTAATCTGGTCATTCATATATCTAGATTAGGTAGGTTTAGTGGTGGGTTATTAGCAATATTCTATTCATAATTTGAACAGCTCCCACGCATACATCCACACTTGGAAGAACCATGATGTAACTGAGTACGCATAGCATTGCAAATGCAGAAATAAGAACAATTATTATTATTATTGTGAAAAATAAGCAAAAAATTTGGTCTGTTCCAGCAGACGCATCAGCCGCAAGAGATATGGGAGAGACACGACGAAAGCATAATATCTTTGGTAATTTATTAATACTCTCGACGTATTGATAGTAGATAACATGCTGACACAATAATGGCACAATCGTACTCGTCAACCTCACGCAGATGTACACGCTTACTTACACATTCTTCAGCTTAATCTCTTCTGTATAACCTTTATAAATGTAGCAGGTCTATAGTTTTTTTTATATATATGTATATATTTGGTAAAATCGTGTATGTACATGCACTCATTTCCCATTTTTAAATTGTCTGTTCATACATACATACATACATCAACACCATCATCATCCATTGCAAAAAATTGGCTTGTCTTATCATCATCATGATCACTACAAAAAGGAAACATTTGTCTATCAGTTTTGAATACTTGCATTATATTTTCGATAACTGTGAGATTGAACATGCACCTCACCACGATACTAAATGCTACTGCACTTTATCGACACACAGAGATTATGCAATATTATGACTTTCATGGGAAACGAAAGAGTATCGTCAATGAAATTCTACAGTAGTGTAGTGCAATTGAACACCGGAAAACGCTGCTTATAATAATGTGTTCCGAAATATGTATCTGGTTTCTATGTAAGCATGTCATGAGAGCTCAGACTGATAATATTTTTCCACTTCAAACAGGAATGTTTTAAATGTGAAAAAATCAAAAGGAAGACGGAGTATGGCTAACTAGAGAGTTCTGGTTTGTGTTATGCATTTCCTATAATTTCTTCTTCTCAAATATTTCTTGGGATTATGACGGTAATAGGAGAGGTTAAAGAGCTATTTATTAGTTTTTAATGGTGTGGCAGCCAGGGTTAGCACTTGTAAATACTTTTCATCCTCATCAAAAATTTTGACATTCTTTGTCGCCGTTGCTTGCCGTCAATCAATGACTAATTATTGCTCGCTGCTGGGCAGATTCAAAGAATTTAAACAAAGTAGTGTAATAATGTGTGCCTTCATCTTTTTTTGTCGATAGGTTGGTAGGTGCTTTTCATCATATTAAGGCATGATTAATTTCGTATTTTGTTAGGTATGCAGTTGATTCATAAATAACTGCACTGCTATGATGAGTGTGTACAAATGACTTATGTCTGTTTGTAATTCTAGTTGTTACACGTTATGGCTTCATGTTGTTCCTCCCTTTTTATGATCATGATGAGGCGTCAGAAAGTTGCTTATGTGAAATGTGAAACAACAAGAGATTGATGCCATTTCTTATTACCACAATCCAATGTAAAAAAACAAAAAAAAATCCTGTACAAGAAACTCGTGCCTTCTCTTACCTCATAATAATCACGATCATATATATATATATTTTTTTTAGTGATGTTTACTTTTTTGGAGATGGGATGACTAAGTCGAGTACAAAGAACTTGAGAGCCTTTTTTCTTTACAAGAAAATGAAATGCTTAAATATATATCTGTACACTCATATATACATAGGTATATAATATATTTCCTTGACGTGCACTCCTGTACAACATCCCTTTCTGCTTGCTGTAAACATTATGTGTATTTTATACTCTTTTATTCGGTTGTACTTAAAAAGTTGTGTGTTGTATGAAATACTTTTGTAACATTCTAGGAATTTTTTTCTGATTATTTAGTTTACGTCGACTGAAAGATAAAATTCCCTTTCAGACTTTTGACGGTGGTGATCCCTGAGAATCTGAAAAATTTCTAGGAAGGTGATTATTTGCTAGCATGGTGTCACCAGAAACCATTTCAGCTTAAAAGAATATTTTTTTTGTAATACCTGTATAAATAATATAGTTCTATGAAAAACTGATCATGAATAACGATAATGTCCTGTTGGTAGCCTTGTACTTTTACACGCATCTTCTTTAGTAAGAAAGGCATGTATAATATTAAGATTGACCATTCTGTTCAAGATATTTAATGATGACGATATTAGCCAAGTGAAATAACAAGCGGGGTGGTCAACCCTCTGAGGGTTGTTGTAAGTTGCCGATATACAAATATGCATGCCCGATTATCTAGATGACTGTAAGAAAGAGTGAGCAAAGTGAGTTTATAAAGTGGTAGAAACATCATAATAACATCGAATCATACTCTTTTGCAGCACATGTATTTATTTAAATAATGAAAGCATATTATGGATTTATTATATACTATTATTATTATTATTTGCATGTATATATTTAAATTCTCAAAAAAGTCCGCAAGTTGTTCAACAAAATCTAAAACGGTTATATACATGTCCTCTATATAACAATAATAATAACAACAACAACACACAAACTGCACACAGCGAAAAAAAATCAACATCAGTGCAAAGAGATAACAAAAAAGAATAACAGGCATTGGCATGAATCGTGTGTGTCGACTTTCGACATAACGTAAGGTAAAAATTACATTGTGTAGTGATTAGCCGCGTAAAAAAATTTTTTTTTTCATATGCTGCACCAAAACTTGCTGCTTTTTTGTGATATGATAGCCGTAACTTACTTTAATGGATTCCCCATACAAGGTAATGAAGCTCATTCGACCGTGCTATTGAACCGTAATCGAAGCATATGATTTAATAACTGATGATCTGATGATTATGATGATCAGTAGCAAAAGCAGAGTGGAGTAGAAAGAAGACGAAGAAACAGAGGACTTGTTTAGACTTTTATGATGTCTGTCATTTTATCTGAAAACAATCACGTCAATGGTGTTACCCAAAATATCAAAAGTAGCCTTGTTCGGAGCTGTGTATGTTTCTTGTTTTATGCAAAAGTTGCATAAAAACAATAGGAATTTATGTGGATAAGGGTGTTTCGATGGGATGAACCCACCTTTTCAACACTCACTTCGCTTCGTATGGGTCAGTATTATGCAGTGCCCATAAAGTCGGTTGATTGTTGCCGTTGCTTCTTTTTGTTGTTGTTTGCTATTCTCTGTTGTCGATACTTTCCTCTTCTTCTTCGTTTTCGTCTTTCTTCTTCTTCGTTACTTGATGGATTTGAAGAGGAGTTCAAATGGATGGATGAAGTTCAAAGAAAAAAAATGTAAAGCAATGACGGCGACGAATTAAATTCTATTACTGATGATGAGAAGGATAATCGCAGTGATACTTAACTTAGACAGCAGTGATACTAGTATGTAGTATTGACTGCCTCTGGCTTGGCTACATACTTGCCACTGCTTTTCGCTACTGTCGTTTTGCAATTTTTTCCCTATCCGCAACGAAATAAAAGCGTTTACTCAAGTTTCAAAGTTTACCGAATGTTAGGTAAAACCATATTAAAAAGCAATGCTAGCATAATTGGTCATGATGATTATAATGAAAAACAGTTTTGGTTGTCTTGACGATATGTGTAGGTAAAAGACAAGTGAAACTGCAAGCATAAAACCTGAAATGAATAAATAATTAATGTATTCATAAAGTAGCGATTTTACAACTGCTACTACTATTACTACTACTACTACTACTACTACTAGTGATACTACTACTATTGCTGCTACTACTGCTGCGAGGATGACTAAGGAAGACGACTCACTACAAGTCAATTCTTTTCCTATATCATCATATCATCATCATCATTTCTTGTGCATTTCTAGACTCAACTGTGAGATTTGCAGTGAAATGATATGATAAGATCAGGAGAATATTGTCTATAGGGGATATGAGAGAAAGAGAAAAAAAGAGATGCATTATGATGATGAAGACATGATATCAGACACAAATAAAGTTATTAGCGTCTTAAATCAAGAAAAAAAAGAAGCTAGAGATGTGAGGAAAGTACATTCACTTTTTCACTTGTGTGTACCGCATTGTTGTGTGCAATTAAATCTTCCTTCTGCAAAAAAAACATGGCTTCCTACCGTAGACGAAATAGTAACCCTTATGCAGTTTTTTTTAAAAAAACTAAAACCATCATCATTACTTTTTTTCTAAGAAAGTGAACCCTTCTCAAAGATAAATAGAAAATCAGTATGGACATAAACTCGCAGTTTTTCTCCTTCTGATGATAATGAAAGTTTACCAATCATTAACTGCTTATACAATTGCTTACATTTAGGTACAAACTAATTATACCAAGTGCCTAAGACAACTCCCGAAAAAGGTAGGACCTGTAAAAAAGAAATTCCTGTGTTTACAAGGGAGGAAGAGAGTGTAACTACAAATAATGCGATAGCGCCAGGATTTTCGTTATCATAAGTGGCGGTTTTGCTTTTTAGCTAAAGAATTTTTTTTATTGTGAGCTGCTAGCAGAAACATCAGTAGCAGTGCATGGACGTTTCTGCACGAAGAAGCCCACTTAGAAATATTTAGCTCTGACCTATCATTTACTAATCAATGTACATAGTTCTGACTCGTTCTCAATATTTCGAAAAACAAATCTTGATAGATAACTGAATTAAATTGGTCTTTGAACAGCAAGTCGAATAATATAATATTATGTTTGAAGATTGCTACAAGAAATTCAGGCAGACAACAGTCCGTCAAACAAAAGTCTGCATACCTGAGAGTGCAAGCTAGTGTACTAGTACACACGAAATTTTTCAATATGATGCACAAGAAGATGCTAAAACACATTATTATTACTATTACCTCTACTATAGCAATGCAACAACAACAACAAAAACTATCACAAAAATTCATATATACAAAATAAAACATTGCATTCGCATTGCCACAGCAACACCATGGGGTTAAGTTACGATGAGCAAATTCTGTCTTGGTGGGCCACACAGAAAATATATAAAAAAATATCCACTTTTTATAATCCTTTTCTCGGCTTACTCCTCACTTTGATATTGACCAGATTCGATTCATTAGCCACTTGAAGAACTAAACCTGGTTGTTGGCTTAGCTTTTAAAAAATGCTGATAAATTTCTGCAGGAGTCTGCCCGAAAAGTTGGGTGTACACACTCTGTGTGGTTGGTTATTACCTCAACAACAACAACAACAACAATATTCCTTTTTTCATTACTTACAAGGCAAGACGACGACAGCAGCAGCAGCAGCCGCGGCGGTATATTATATAGACTTGTTGCTAAACTACACCAATTCATTTTGATGATGGCGATGATGAGATTTTCTGCTAGAAGAGAAGAGGTAGTAGTATAGTAGAGGTAGTAGGTATTAGTAGTTGAGGTGCACATTTTTAATATAATTTCCTCTGTGGTGGTGAGTGCCTACTCATTTTGCAAACATGATAGCCTTATAATAATTCGAAGAAAAAGAGCTTTAGAGCGACAAGATTGTGTTCTTATTCTTCTTCTTCTTCAAAAGGTGAGATTAATAAATATACAAAGTTGAGAGAATGGAGTGGACATAATTATAGTAAAGATAAGGTACGCAAAGGTATAACGTTTTGAGAAGGTATAACGTTATCATTATTGTCAGAATGAAGAGAAGATGAAGGGACATATCAAGAAAGTGTAAATAATCACTAGAAAGCCGACAATCTTGAGTACATGCAATAAAAGTTGCAAGCTTACACGTCTGCTCTGTGTTTACTCAACACTTTGCTCTGTTGTAAGCTGTTTACTTATTTATTTATTTACTTGAACCTTTCCACGATTGTCAAACAGTCAAAAAAACCACTTTCCTTGTATGCAGATACAATTCCATAGAATTCATTTGCTTTTCTCTCTCTCTCTCTCTCTCTCTCTACTTATCGTCATCAAACAGGCATTTTTATAGCGTGTACCTGCTTCTTTTGCTTTGTCTATATATCTCTCTTATTCGTACATGCATGCTACACATTTGACACTTATCATCTCATCAAAGTAATCGTAGAAAATACACAGACTTGATGGGACAGAAAAAAAATCTGATTATTTTAATATAAAGAATAAATCTTCAGGTTAGAGTGCAGTCAGCGTCCTCACACAAAAAACATACAGGTAGATTGGCCAGTGTGGATATACAGTGTGCAAAAATGTTCATTTGGGTAATGTATTGGTTGTTATATTATGTATCATCGGCTGTTGAATAAAAATTGTAACTTGATCAAGAAGTTTGATATTGGTCATTATATCTTCTTGAGTGTACTTTATCATTTGAGCAAATCTTTTAAAAAGTTATCAAACCAGGAGAAAACATGGCACATGGATTAGTTCATGAATGCTTGGAACCAGCGTGCAAAATCAACAAAAAACACGTTATCTTTACCATTACCATCCATCCATCCTTCCCCTGACACTCACAAAAATACTACTCTCCCCGCTACTTTGCACCATATTTATGAACTTTGTGTCGTACAAATTTACATTATTTTTCTTTACTCCCCTCTCTGCACACAGAGACTGAAAAAAATAAGAAGAAACTTATTATAGATAAACAGTTACGACAATGTTGTTGAACAGTGAAAAAGGTGGAATAAAACGTGGGAAGAAGAAGAAACGTTGAAGAAGATGAGCATTTTTTGCGCGTTTGATGAAGCACAAGTTTGGTACTCCTGACAGTTGCCTACATGTACAGGAAAACAACATGAGAAAATATTTTTCATATTATTGATCAAGTTGATGTAATCAGATTTGATTTGAGTTGGTCGATTATTCTATACTTGAATGATGCTGCAATAACAACTGTTTCTTCTAAAAATTACCTACACGTAATACAGATAATTAATGACTGTATCAGCAGTCATTAGTGCTGAAAAAAACTTCCTGGGAAATGTGAAAGTACATGGGAAAAAAATTGTCAACCGGATTAATGCCTAAGAATTTATGAAGATACAAAACCGGGTTCATGATAAACTTTGATTGTATGGTACCCAAATTTGGCACATTTATTTTTTTTAAAAACATGTGGTGTGGCTTGTTCAGGATATAAGGTAAAAGGATAAAACTACAAGGTTAGGTACATTCATACATATGTGCTAAATTAATGCTAATTTTCTTTTTTTTACGTAACGGGTACATATTTGACTAGGTTTTTTTCAACATGCTCAGAGATAGCTAGATAGTTTAATATGATGATAAACAATGCGAAATAATAATATAATAATAATGTTTTCCAAATAACCAACTAGTTCCTACCAGCTGCCGCATTACTATTACTACTACTACTACTATTACACTACGAAATGTTGGACAATTGCCTAAAAAAAATTTCTTGAAGGACTGGTTTAATAGTCATTGTGAGGCGCTATACAAGTGGACGACTGAGAGTAACCATATAATAATTTGTCGTAAGATGATAAGCTATTTATTGTGCTCCATTGTGTGGCCCCCTGTTGACAAGATGTTTTAGTGCACAAATCATTTTGTGTGCAGAAGAGAGTGACGTCTTTTATTTTTAGAGTTTTCAGTTTATTTGGGCTGCATGTGGTGCGATGATATGTATATAAATGTATGCCTAGATAATCTACGAGAAGGAAAAGAAATCTTTATTGTTAGTTTTGCATTCAGCAGACCAGGTAATAGATGGGTCGTAACTCGTAAACCATAAAGCACTCCTTTCGTTTGTTTGTTAAGATTTCATCGCCATTCGGCAACTTATCAACATTGTACTACACATACGGGAGTAGTATAAGAAAATCAAATTGTTTTTTATCATTATGATTAACCATTCAAAGAGTAAAGAGGATGAAGTGCATAAACTCACGAAAAAGCACTTACTCATTTATATATAGGTATGTATATGTATATTTTTTAGATTAGTACAAATGTTTCTAAAGTTTATTAAAGAACCACACACAAGCTCTGATCACTTTGTACAAAAGTAAAATCCCTTTAAAGTTGATTGTTTCCTGCCAATGAACTGTTGCATAAAAAAGATATCGACTTATGAGGCGAAAACCTATTGAGTTAATGAAAAGAGTTTTAAAATGATCATCACTGCTATAACTGCTTTCTCCAATATTTTAACTACCTACATATACACACAGTATACAACTTGGGGAATGGGCAGCAGGGATTCTCAGATTACGAGGAAGATGACAACAAGTAACCTGACCAACTAATAGGTACTCGTTGCAGTTATGATAACCAAAGTTCTATAGTGAAGTTTTATGCTACTGGGAATTTCGTAATTCATAATAAAGCGGTGAATGCCACTTTGACCGCAGACGTAAAAATTACTTTTTTTTACTACTTCGTCCATAGTCTATCAATGTCATCTATTTATTATTTATTCCAAAATTCTACCATCCATTATCCACACAACCCATTAACCTTTCAGTATGCTGCTTCTGCTGCTTCTGCTGCTGCACATTCACCTCATTTGAAAATGCCTAGACATTCAAAAACACTTACATGCTTCAATCATGATGATCATGATGATAAATAGGTAATTGCGAATGTTGGTTCAGTTGGACAAGTATATGTATACACAAAACAACTTATCTTTTAGTTGTAAAACTCTTTTACGTAAACAGAAAATTATGTCCTTTTAAATTTTTTTTCAAATATGGGTAATGCGTACGCACTTCATTTGCTCTTACTATTACGTCATCATCACTTGTCGTCATTCATTGATGTTTGACATATTCACTTACTTGTCTCTATTAAGAAAACTTGCGTGAAACATAAGAATCAAATTATGACATCAACGTTATACGTATGTACCTATTCATCAGCATTGCCATTAATGGCAGTAGATTTATGATTTGGGTAATTCATAAATTTTTTGGCAGTAGTGGAGAAACTTTTTAAATTCATACAACAATGTGTTGAAAATACTATAATACTATACAATTGGAATAGCTACTCTCTGTGTGTGTGTGTGTGTGTTTCCATCTACTACGACTTCAAATCAAGATCAGCAGCGTATTGTTGATGAGTAATCGCAATAGTGTATTCTAGTAGTTATAAACATTTTTATATAGAAAATACCCTAATATTATTCAGCAGATGTGACTTTTTTTTACACGATTACTACTTCCAACACGAGAAAAAAAAATTTCCATATAATATCATTCACAACACACAGACAAAGGATAGACAACAAGCTAGATAACTCTAGTGGTGCGAAGAATGCCGTTTGGGAATTCCCATTGAAGTCATTTTTGCATGTAACATTTTTATCCGACTCTCCATGTACGCACGTAGGCATGATACAGGAGGTGTACATAACATAGTATTATACATTTTGACGAAAATGCCGGCGTAACATTTTAGCCAAAAGAACAATTACATTGGTAATCATATCATATTAATAATATATGGACCAGCCCAGAGTGGCAAATCCAGGTGCCCCATGTTCGTTTGAATCAAGTTGATTTTTGAACAGCAAGAGAACCAATGATTTTTTTACAAGTCAGCAACAGCATGGCATTGTATAAAAAAGTTAAATTACTAATCAGTCCGGACAGCGCAAAAGGTAGAGGAAACACAGAAAGAAAAATGCTAAGTTGCTGGTCGTCCGTCCTGCCGAGCCATTTATTTTTGTTTTAAATAAATTCTCGGCAAGAGTTGTTCAATTAATGTCATCATAATCATTATAAAAGTACGTAGCTGGCTGTGCGTATATAAAAATGATGTTGATTACAGTTAATTGAAACTTTAATTTGTATTTGCAATGCACACAAGTGAAATAATAATATTTCGTTGATCCTTCTCTCTCTCTCTGCGTGTATTAATTAGCACACAAGAAGACAGCAGAAATGCAGTTTTTTGTCGGCGGAACGTACCTGAAGCCACACTACCACGAATTGCGGTGTTATTTTACTTTACACCCGTGCATAAAACTTTAGAGCTTTATTATGCACTCTGTGGCGGTACGGTGGTGACTGACGGTATAAATGACAATGACAAGCCAAAGCAGACAAGTAAAGGCGGAAGCCCCATTAGTCACTACCACACCTGGTGTAATGTTTTTGCTACCTAAATACAAATCTTTTTACAACAAAACAATAGTCAAATATGCTGCTCTTGCTGCATGCCTATAACGTACCTGCGTGTATAACGTTGCGCACGGCCACATTGTTATCCAAGGCTTTTTTTTCTGAAAAATTTTCTGCTAAAATTCACGTCAAGTTGTGTTTAGAAGAGAGGGAGGGAGATGTATGTAGATACACAACAACAATAATAATACACATGTACATGGTACATTGTTCTGTCTGTCTCTAGTTCTTCTTCTGCTGGTGATTGTTGTGTGCGATGTGTGTAACAACAAATACGCCTAATGAAAATACCGAGTGGTGCGTTTTTTTGTGTGCACTGGCAAACTAATATACAATTCATTCTTGCAAGCGAGATATCTGGGTATTTCCAGTTTACATATCCTGATTTTCCGCCTCAGATCATTTGATCATACTCATCCGCTCCTGATGAAGATGATGCTGATACTGAATTGTAAATAGTACAGATGCGATGCATATTATCATTTACTTACCTCCGAGTGAGTAGGATGTTGCTATCATTTCTTTCTTATTCTTACCACCACAACACACAGCCTTCCTTACATATAATTATATCTAGAGTTTCTTAATGCTATTGTAAACAACACTGGATATGACGATGATGAGGATGAAAGTCGTTTTTTCCAATGTAATTTTCGAGACGTTTCATATACACAACTATACATAATAATATCATTAGTATAGGGAGCGGGGTCTTTATTTATTATACACCTGTGTGTGCACCCTCTATGAAAAAAGCATTAAGTTTTATGTGTAGGTACATATTATTATGATTATAATACAGGTAGTATTGCATTTTAAGTGCGTTTTTGCATGTACTCAGCAGGAGCAGGAGCAGCAAGTGTGCCACCTCCAATAACCATTTATGGTACTGCTCAAAAAATTGTGTTACAGTAGTTGATCATTATTATTCACTCACTTTGCTGGCGATCATCAAACAGACAGTCACTCACGATCATTTATCGTCATTGTCAGGATTTAAAGTAGTAGAAAGGATACAAAGTACTCATTAAAAGTTATTATATAACAACAACCTTACTAGATCAACTTTGCTGAGCTAAACCCAACTTTGCATATCATCACGATTTTTAATTTGAAAAAAAAAACCAATTAAATGCAATTTGTAAGAATATATTTACTCATGTACATATATGTACACGTAAGTAATGTGTTTTTCCGGACAACTTTCCTTCTTTTGGTGCGGGTATTCAACTACATAAAGCTAATAATAATTTTTATGTTTATGTTATTTCCTTGCCATTATGATAAAACGAGCATAATTATTATTAATGCGAAGGAAACATTGATATTATTATGTAATAATATTTTGCACAAGTGTATTGTACGCTTTCTTGCAAACTCACGCGTTGTTATCTTTCCTGACTTTATTAAACACAAAAAATGACCCTCACCGATATTATCATTATTACGTAGTTTCATTCAATTCAATGCCGTGTGTGTTTGTTGCCATGATGATGTATATCATCAACCTCTCTAATGTTTGTTGTGTCTCTCTGTTGTCGCCGCTCACTGAAAAGTTTTCATGGTATTCCCACAAGTTCAATTGTTTGCAGTAGTTTGGCTGTGGTAGTACACTGAAAATTTTCAATTGTGATCCATGGTCTCTGCACCAGTGATATATGCATATAAAACGTTTTTTGTACATTGTTCTGTTCTATAACTACATGTATAATACATATAACTACTACCATGATGATGGCCGTACTAATTTAATTCGCGTATCATTTATTCATTCACTCTCAAGTTTTCAACCGAAATGGTTTTCCACTTGTTCTTGATGTCAAAAGGGATTTCCCATAGTTGCTCTCTTCTTGTTTCAATGTTTTGATATGCATCTTAATAGCGATTAGTATAGTGATGATGATGATACGAGTATTTTGGCTCTTGTAAGAAAGAGAATGAGCTCAGTTGCACACCTTTGTTGATTCAAAGAAACTTTGCATGGCATGGAAAAATGACACCGTTTTAGTGTGTTGTTAAGCATTTTTTTGAAAATTTGCTTTAGCTTAACGTCCTAAAAAATCAATCGTAGATAGGTAGTTGTACAAAGTTAAGGTTTTTGTTGATGTCACGCAGTAATGGTTTTTACTCTGGTTAGTAGGGTAAAAGATATTAGGTACCACATGCACCTGTAAAAGGTAAAGGCATGACAGTAATTGCTCATAATTCTTTTAGCAAATTCATTAGACTACTCTGTTCCCACTGTAATCCATGCAAATCATTATTATTATTACCGTATTCAAATAATTGAAGTGAAAAAAGCACAAAGGTAAAATGCTGATGATTAGCTAAACTAGACAAGAATTTTTAAAAAACAAAAGTCTCATAATGTCTCTGACAGATTACTTGACTCTGGAATGCAGCGATAAGCAAAAAATGCAGAAATCACAAAGCTGCTTTTGTGTTACGTGATGTCACTGTGTATTTGCTTAAATGGCAAATCAAATGGTCAAAATGAATGGCATAAAGGAACATGCTAATACAAGTCATTATTATCCCCATTACAAATCCTTTATAATCAGCACTTTACACCTTTACAGCCACTTGATTGAATTATGTATATAATTTAATAGGCTGCTGATTATCGTGAGAATGAGTAAAGTACAAATATACTACAATAGCTTTTATAATAACCAAACTAATAATAACAATAATAGTGATATATATGGTAGCATAACATCCACTCATTCAATGAAAATGCACATTAATCAATAATGCTTATTTTTCCAATGAAAAATGACATTTTGATGACATGAATAGCTAAAAAATCTTCACTTGTTGTAAAAAAAATAAATGATGATGGTGAACATTCTGACACATGAAATGTCATTGTCGCGTGACTAAGTGTGTATTACATACTGTGTTCAGCAGAGCGTCAAACTGTCCAGCAAACAAACATAGTTTTAAAAAATCTGATAAACATGTTTCATCTCTCAATCAATAAAAAGCGGTGATCACAGTTTGAATAAAAATATACCACTACTACAACCACTTGTAACGTATTAAGTCAAATATGCACTCAAAACTGGAAAATTGATACACAAGCACACTCAAAGTCTGATTTGACGATAATGATGCTAATTTTAGTACAGTGGAAAAGCACCATTATTCCACATCTCTACACCATTGACATTCATCGGGTTAATTGCTCTTGCTTGTCATAAAATTCCTGTGTACATATTTCTGTCCTTTCTCCTCCTCCTCCTCTCTTCATTGTTTAAGAGAAATTGTTTTCCTATTTCATCATCATGTTGTTATAACAGTTTTTGTGTTCTGTGCTGCTGAGGTTTCCTGGTAAAAAAGGATGATGCAACACATGGAGTGCATTAAAAGTGTAATAAAGTGCAGGCGTGTAAGCACTTTATGACGAGATTTTTTTTGAAAACTCTGACGGTGTAAAGATCAAGAATACCACTATCACCATCACCGTCAGTGATGATGATAAGCTTCCAGGTACTATGATGCTGCTGCGTGCTGACAATCTCCACAATACGTAAACGTTTTGGCTTTCATTTCAAGTGGGTTTAAAAAAGATGGTAATCGCTCACAAGGAACAATAATCATCATAGGAGTTTCTTAGCTTGGATGAATTGAGTGTACGCTATCATCATCACCAGATACGTAGATATAAAGACTGCAGAGCAGAACAAGGGAAAAGAGAAGACGTGCGTACCAACGATACCAAGGAACATGCACTTTTTGCTGTTATCTGCGCAGTTTATCTCCAGCTTTTGTGGTCTGGTGGTAACTTGAGGCGTATTCATTCCCTTCCTCTTCTTTTTTTCTCTCTTTTAAACAACGAAAAGAAAACTTCTTCCTGCCCTTTTGTCATTGTCATTGAAGAAAATGTATATTTGTAATATGCTGACTGTTATGGATACTGTTTTGGACATCATTTTAGATTGCTCCTTTTTGAACTCAGACAAATACTTATTTTTTTCTTCTTGTTCTTGTAAAGAACGGGTACTTTTCATTCTGTTCTCGTTTTTCCACTTATCCTTCTTTAATGACAACATTATGAATTCCCCTCTTCCCCTTTTGTATTGCATTGTTGATGATGATAGTGATGATAGTATTCTGCTTGTTTGAGGTGTTGGGGGTTACGTTATATAGCGTCTACGAATATTCCTGATATCTGTGTCTATATTGAAATTCAAGAATCTCAAAGATAGGGTTGATGTCTACTAAAGCTTATCTTTCTTTTTAATCCGGAATGCCATGGAAAAAAATAATTTCACAATATTACACTTCAATGTTTTCATTTCTCGTAGGGACCGCTTGCTGTGGCCATTTATTTGCAGCCAATTTTAGTAGCATTTTAGCTACTTTAATCAAAATACTGCACGAATTGTTTCAACAGTATTTTTTGTCTATTAGTTCGTTGGCACTGTGACAGTTATCAGTTGAAAACCCACTGCTGATTTCACATTCCAGAAAAAATAGAACTTTACTCAATATCCAAAGTATTCAGAACCCACTTTATTCTGTACTAGACACATAATGATCCGTAAGTGCATGTGATCTACATGAAAAAATCGTGTATTGGATAAAGAAATGTGTATAGCTACTACTACTAACCACTCATTTTTTAAATGTTTTACAGGACGTCTCAGAGTAGCAATAACAACTATTTAGCTAGCCATGTTGTACTATGCCATTATTGAAACATTAAACAAGATTCGGTGTAGTAATGATGATGACTTGACTGAAAAATGAGATGATGATGCTGTTACATAAGAACAATAAATTGCCAATTAATGCGAATAAACAAATGAAAGATGTTGTACTTAGCAATCTTTATCAAGCGAAGACCACATTAATTAAATAAATATTTTTGTACCTATTTATTTAACTGGTTCATTCTCATATATTTCACTCATACTGCAGCAATCTTCCCAGCAAGCAGCTTTGCTTTTATAGGACAAACATAAAAAAGGACCACATAATACGATTACTTTTTTATTAAAAAAAGAATGCACATTATCAATAGCACTAGTATCTATACTAGCTTACTTTTATATAATAATAATAATATATTCTCAGCGCTGAATGAGGAAAGGAAGCATAATTAATTCCTATAATAAATAGAAAAAGGAAAGGTAATTGTCTTTTTTTCGTCTCAATACAAAAGATAAGGTAAAGGACAAATCAGGTTTACAACAACAACACATCATCATATTATTATTCTCGGTAATGCAAGACAGAGTGAGTTTATCTGTATCCTATAATAATAACCGTAGTAGCTTGTCACGACAGTAAAAAGTAATTACTCAAAAGTAGCTTAAATTATGTTGATTTTTTCGCAAATATACTCTTCATCATTTTTTTCACAAGAATTTCACCAAACACAGCAGACTGGTAGGGTTGAGTGAACAAGTTGCTGCTATTGCTGCTGCTGCCTTTCATAAAGAAAAAAAGTAATTTATTTGTTTTTAAGCACGGTAATCGCACAGTGTAATTGCTAATCAGACATTAAATGAGATGACGACGATATAGTTGTATTGAATTCATCCATCCATCCAAACATCCATCCATCCAAACATCCATCCATCCATCCAACCTTATCCATTTTCGGGCAAATAAGTAAGTATAGTCGATGACATCATCATCATTCACTCCCAAACCCAAATCTTTTTTTTTACAAGAACAATAAATCTTGCATTTATTTTCGCTCATCGTCATCATCATCCTCATCCCAGTCAAAATCAGAAGCTACATTTCAACAACTAATTCTACTGTGGCTGCTGGTGCTGCTTGCTAGCATAATAATAAAAAAATATAAGTAGTAGTAGTAGTAGTAGTTAGTAATAATAATAGTAGTAGCAGTAGATATACACAAGAAATGCATTTTACATGCAGTTTACAAGACATACAGGACAGACACCAGACATGTCACGCATACGCGATGAAAAAATGCGACCTGTTTGCCGGGACATATCCGTCTATCCAACAATCCATCTTGAATCTTTTTCCACCGTCTTCTTTTTTATTTTGATTCCGTTGACGTAGTTAGGTAGTATTATTAAATGATGAGTTCTTGTGAAGGCAAAAATGTAGGTACGCTCATTCTGTTCATAGCTGTCCATTTCAGCGCAGTTAATACATCAAACAATCGTTGATTTTCATTTGACATCGTATAATTAATTTGTTTCTTAGCAAAAAGCAACCTCAATAGATGAAAGAAACCAACACAAGAATGGTCAATTTTATTTTTCCAATAAGGTTTGTCTTCAATTCACAGAGGGACAACAACAGAGAAGCTAAATCAGCTGTATAATGTTTTTACGTATTTCCCCCTGCTTTTAGAGGAAATCTTGTGACTAATTGGAAAAGTTTCAAATATTTTTGGTTTCATTCTTCTTTTGCTGCTCCTATCCTTTATTCAAAAATATATTATTCTCCGACAGTTTTTTCTCTTTTTTTTCTCTTTAGTTCTTCACAACAAGCAGCCAGGAAAAAGTTTGATTAACTACCAAAACTTTATTTTCAGTGTGATTATTGTTTTGACATGTTGATAGTTAGTTAACGATGTACTTAAAACGTCTACTAGTTTACAACAACAACAATTTTCATTGAACCTAAAAAGGAATAAAAAAATAAGGCGGAGAGTCCGGCACAAAATCAATGGCGTTCTTGTAAGTTTTTCTTAGGCATATGTCCATATAAGCTAATAAGCTATCACGCAGTTAGTGGGCATTTTATTTAAGTGTTTTTCGGTACATATCCCCATAAAAGTAATCATTCAGACTTTCAGCATCACTTTTCCTTCTCTACGATCGAATGAATGCAATCTTCATCTTATTGCAGTAATACAGTGGAGTAATGATGATCATCATGAACACCGATGTTATGGTCGTTATGCAAATTTAATGCACCCGCAACAAAAATAATGCTTTTTTCTAAAAAGATTTCTCTCAAATGAAGGAATGGTTGAATAAAAAATTGCTTATTACTGCATCAACGGTGAAGGCAGTGGTTGGTGGTGCACAAGAGAAACTTGTTGTTTTTATGCAAGAGAGGCAGAGAGTAAGTAGGGAAAAAAATATATATTTGTGATAATATTATGGAAAGTAACACGGTGGAAGATCAAACGATTTTCCAATGGCTAATAAAGTCTTTTAAAACGTGTAATTTTTGTTTAATCTTTGATTTTATTGCGGTGTACAGGATGATGAGTTTTTTCCTTTAATGAGTTGTTTAATCATGTATGTGTATGCAAGTATCATGTCCAATTTTTTGTCTGGCGTTGGACAATTTAGATAACATTATGAATGTAAAAGTGCAGAGAGCTAAAAGGACAAGAAAATAGCAGCAGTGAGCAGACTACTACTACTACTAACTACTACTACTATATTGTAGTTTTCACTGTTTGCCAATGTACTAAATTGCTAGACTATTCAAGCAAATAGGCCACAGTAGCAGGTTATTCAACAGATATGTATATTATCCATGTATTATGCATCTTTTTTTTCAAGTCATAAAACCAAGTCTCCTTATTTATTATATATTGCTATATACCTGCTGCCGTTCTTTGACACCGATATGCGATGACGTCTTTTCATTCATGAGACTGAAGTTTCATAGTCGAAATCGAATCATAAAATTACAGTTTTGGCACAATATTTATCATCATTTATCCAATGAAACGTTAAGGTCTCTCAGGTAAAAACAACAAGGATATCTGGGTACAGGGTTTACCTGGTATGTAGTTATTTTCTGAGGAGGAGGTATGTGGTTTGCTGGCTTGAATATTTATTCAGATAATGCCGTTGAACAAAGTTCAAGTGAACCGGCAGTAGTATACATAGTAATAATCATTCATTCATATATTTATAAGCAGATGATCATCGCCGACAATAGCGTACATAAAACTGGAAGAAAATTAGTAACTTGTACAAGTTCAAAAAATGTTGCCGAGTATATTTATCATCAGCTTTCACTCATTCATTCATACCGATGGTGTATGTAATTTCGTGAAATGTATAGAAATGCTGATGATGATGAAATTAGTAGTTTGATCCCAAATTGCATTCCTCTTCTCCCATCTTGAGAAAATATAGCTGAATTGAATGTTTTACAGAAATAGAAAATCTAACTCATTTCTTAATAAAAATTGCAGATCGAATATGGATGTGTGAGGATGAACGTGACGTGTCAGAAGAAAGTTGAACATTGTTTTGTCTCTAAGGGCAATTAATTACTCATTGTCTAAAGTTTCAATGGCAAATAGAGGAATGACATGACATGCGAAAAAAATGAATACGAAGCGAGACAAAATACATACTACTGTTAACATTTTGTAAAAATTAATCATCTTTCCTCATCTTTATCATCATCACTTATTGCATGAGAGAGACATGTTGGAGTCAACTTTTTTCCGATATAAGTAGACGCTTGTAAATGGTGCTGGGTTTGCAGTATCACTTCAAATTTGAGACAGCCGCAGCAGCAGATGCTGTTCATTTTTACTTGCCCGGTAACTTTTTATGTCTGAGTCTGAAGTAATTACACCAAGATATTTCTAGATTTCAATTGTGAAGCAAGTACAATTGAAATTCTGGTTTATTTTCTTATCTATTTACACTTTTTTACTGATAGATTAATGCTGTCCTACGTAATCTAAAGTTCCATATTATCATATTCTTGATTGGAATTACATATGATAAATATTTGAAAGATAAAACATTGTTTATGTATTATTTTTTTTCAGTACAACATCACAAAAGAAGAGTACCTTCAGGCTTACACTGAATACATGACTAACGTGAAGAAACGACGGCTTGCCAGCCGAGGTTTGACTGGAGTCAAGGATCGGCGTAGAAATGCTGTCACCATTACCAAAACTTACCATGACAATGGCACAGGTATGTTATCCACCATGTTTTGTCTTTTTTAAAAAATTAATTGTAAGAAAATTTACACCACATAAATTCAACTTTCACCACACAACACAGATTTTCGCCACTACATTCCTAGCTGTTATAATGACTAGTATTGATTAATACACTGGCTGACTGACATTTACTGTTTTTTTGTACTCTACTACTCTGATGCTAACCATGTCACATTTTTTCGCTTCTTGCTAACTTTCAAGCTTTGCTTCATATAGACATGATGATAATATTCTACATTCTACTTTAAAAGTAAGGAGCAACAACAATAGGCGAGTTTAGATGAAATTTGGGCGAAATAAAAATCGACAAGCAAGCAAGGGTCAATCGGTAATTGTTAATAGTACGCTAGCATGCTCATTCAAGCTTCTGCTTCTCTCTATTGTAATTATAACTTTTCTACACAAGCAGACACGTCTCTTATTGTTATGGTATGTGACGATGTTGATAAGTAAACCATAAACTCGTCGTCGTCAAAAAAAAAATCAAAATCCTTATAACATTTGCCAAAATCAGAAAGACTGAAGAAACCTATAGTTAAGTAAGTAGAGTTGTTGTAAGTAGTTATTACCAAATAAGTTGAATGTCATGTTCACTAATCCGTTTTCATTACTGTCTTTCTTCCTCGACAGAAACTATGTGCGTATTTATGCACATGTTATGTAAAATGAAAGCAGGTGCAGCTATATGAGGCCATAATCATAATGCTGTTTGCTTGCACACATTAGCAAAAAAAGAGGTTGTTAAATCAAAACATTTACTTACTTAGTCTTGCAACTTTCATTGCTATTAGTATACAGTATTGATTGGCTGGTTGGTCATAAGTGCACCAACAAACTGTATTTTTGGACTGGAAACTACGTTTATACGTGATTTAGATAAGGTCATCACACGGCAAGTGTTGCGAACGTCGTGTCTTTCAAACAGTAAATTTGTGTGAATGCACTGGGTGGAGGTTTTTTTTCAAAGACGGATAATGATGAAAAAAAAGAGTGAATGAGAGTGTGTTGTACATGAGCAGACAGATCCGTTAACAACCGTCACACACAAACAGACAGAGAGAGAGAGAGAGAGAGAGAAGGTGAAACTGGCGAGAGATTTGAACGATGTTTGTGGAAAAATTAATCACATTTTCTGCGCTCACTCATTCTTTCACTGACTCATCAGTATGATCAATAGTGACAGGAAGAGCTGAAGTAAGTAAGTATTCATGTATTTTTCTCACATCATAAATTGTTCAGTTCTCCATTTTTTGGACCAATATGATTGGCAGGTCACGCAATGGGGAAGAAACCTGAATAAAACACTGTGTAAATACCTGCAGGAGGATTTGAAATTATTTCTCTTTTTTTGTGATATAACGTAAAGATTTTTCTTTCAAGTTGAAGATGTATGAACTATGATGTTTAAATGATGAAATGTTTCCAGCTTTTTTGGAATGTTTTCTTTTGCTTGAAAAAATAGATGCGCAGTTTATTCATAATTTTACTTGTTGCAAAAATTTAGGGAGATATGCAGGTAGGCACATATATAATTATGTACTTAATTTGTTCATTGAATCTGCAAACTATAAATTAGACAAATTGTCCTTTATACCATAGACGCGATCAGAAGAAGGAGCTGTTGTATAAGCACTTATTGATACAATGGATACTATTTGTGTAAAAATCTCATGTCAGCAATAAGAAAGATTGTTTTCATGAGTAAAATAGTAACTTTTCAGACAATTTGCATAATTGACAATTTCTGATGGTAGAAAAACAGATAGGTAGTTAAAGTAAGTAACATAATCGTAGAATAACAAATAGCTAATAATATGTACCTCTACATATTTATTATCAACCATCCAAACACTTTATTGCAAAGTAGTAATTGATGGTTTTAAAATGTTTGTCTGTCTCCCTGTATGCTATATATAATTATTTAATGTATTTAATTTGCTAAAAAAAATCCTGGTCATCATGGACTCCTCATAGCCCATTTAGGCTTGAAACTTATCGCTGTGAAACGGTTTTTCTTCATGCTTTTAGTCGCCATACCTTTGTAGTTGTTGTATTTCAGAGGAATGCACATAGTTGCTAAATGTTCACATGATGCGTATTTCATAATTACATTACTAAAAATACCTGTTTTCCATCAAATCGATGGACAACGTAGTGTTATCGCTGATGTTGGGCCAGTTATAAAATGACAAGGGTTATTTTCTTTACGTTGTTTTTATTTCAGATGAAATGTTTTATTTTATTTTCTCTGAGGTATGCAGCTAATATTTAGTTTGATGTACATTTTGCTATTCATAGTAGTAGTAATAATAATGAGCATTAAAAATAGGTAGTTGTAATACTTGATTGAAGTGGACGATTGCATTTTGCATTTGGATGTATAATAGTACACATACAATATATATCCATTTAAGCAAGTTGTATATATTTAAATTCACGGCATTTATTTATTTATTACAGCCGACAATTGGCATGCCCCTAAATAACACATTAAGTGCAGTTTTAAATCTTTTTGATTAAATTCTCGGAAGACGTGAAATGTTGTTATGGGAGATAGTTTCGAAAGATAAATTGCATTCAAATAGAATTAGGTACGGAATTATCAGATTCAGATACACAAACGTACGTACATACATACCTATACATAAACTTCTTCAAGCAGTGACTCCTCTTCAGTTTGACATGACATGCGTAGAGATTATTTCTGGTTTCTCTTTTCAGCAAACAACATTTTTCATGATGCTGCTGTTATGTGTTGTTCTGATTAAAACAATGCGAGGATGATGAGCAACTTGGCCATTTTCATTGTTTACACAGTGGTACTAGTGGTTGATGCTGCACAATCAATAAATTATTATTGATTAAATAATTTATCGAAACCGTTTACGTTTGCTTGTTCATTTCATATTATTCATATAAATATAATTAATAATTACAGTCGATATAAATTCAACAGTTGTCCGTTAATAGTTATTACACCCTTTATTTAAAAATTAAATAAAGTCATGATCCGACCCACCCCTTCACATCTGAAAAGAAGAGTAACGATTGCTTGCTTTGTGGTGTTGGTGGTGGTGGCGGAGGTGGTAATTCATTTGCTTGCAAAGTGCATGTGTATATCACCTTGTGTAATATGCATGCGCTTTTGTGTGTGTGTGTGCGTGCGTAAAACAACAAAAGGTTACGTTTCAACTGAAATAACGTTTATTTTATTTCTTTTAGTAAAGTGACGAATCCCATATTTGGTTTATCTTCACTATTATCTTTCTTCCAGTTATGGGTTAAGGTGAAGGATCAAGAGTAATGATCTCATAGCTGATGACATGGTCTGGTGGCTGGCGCGTCAGACCCGAGGTTTACCAAAATTTAAAACAAAATCTCAATTCATTACAAGTTACATAAACCATTCATGGAAAAAAAGTTTTATAGAAAAAAAGGCTAGTTGGCTTTTAGTAGGAAAAACTGATATTTCAAACGGATTGGGAGAGTTGAATCATTACTATCGTCATCCGCATGCACATACTTCATTAAAGTAAATGGTTGTTATGTGAAGTTAATTACTGTAGAATTTCCTTCTCTTTTCCACTTGTTTCCTACTGCATTGTCAAGGAAGGTAAAAAAATAAAAAAGGCATTATCATCGACATTTTTTCGCAAAAAAGTTGAGCAGCTTGCTTATATACATATATATGCATGTATGGTAAGTGTACCGCCGATTTGTTGCCGCAGTGTTCAGAATGAAAATATTTCGCCAGGTTTTCTTTTAATCCGTCTTATTGCCTTCACAAATAACCTATAATTATCTCTTTAACTTGAACTTCAATTCCCTTTTGCCTTTCTTCTCAACACACACACACTGATGCAACAAGAATTTGATTTGAGTAACTACAAATAATACTAGTCGAGTAACTAGTAGCTCTGAAAGAGCAGAGGGGCTAACCCAAAAATAATGCCAAATAGAATAAATACAGAAGAATTTGTTGTTGTCCAACTAACTGCAGGCAAGGCAGACATGAGCAGTTCGAGGAGAGACGGCATAAAAATACTGCTACTGCTTCTTTTTCAACTTCTTTTACTACTAGCACTGCACTGCCATTTTTTACTGCAAAATGTAAGAAGCTGTTGGTCGCAAGCTCACCAACTTTTTTCACTGAAAGATCATTTTTAAACACTTAATTGGTTTAGTTTGTTTCCTACTTCTTTTTAAAATCCCCTGATTATTATGTTTTGTTTTTGTTGAGAGAGTTGTAAAGAGAAAGGGAGATTGAGGAGGAAAAATATTTGCTTTTTCTGTTGCTACTTCTCTCCATTTTACCCTTACTGCTGCTCTCGTAAAAGAAATTAAAGATTGACGGTAAAATAATAATAATAATAATAATATTTAATAATATCATTATTATTATTGAAAAAAACATCAGTTTAGCGCAGCTTTGACTTGACTACATAAATTCAGTAATGGCAAAGATCAAGTGTCAACGTCTCTCTTTCTCTTCCACTTACCTCTTTTTTTATCGTATCTTGAAAATATAATAACACCAAACGTCTACCTATACAGATAATAATTCAACAAAACTGCGCGTAATCTTGAAAACTCGTCTCTTAATTGAATCAAGAAAAAAAGTAAATTATACAATTGAAATATTGCTGAGCAATGGGAAAATCCCTATAGAATAAAGTATTATTACAAGTATGTAATTATAATACGGTGCATACGTAATAATGCATGTACATAATGTGTTGACTGTCATCTAATATGCATCTCTGCCCGCATTCACTGTGTTTTTTTTCTTTTTAGGAAAAAAGTGCAACTTTAAACAAAATTATCCTAGTGAACTTTGAGCCCATTTAAAATGCGACATGCCAACTTGGTAAAAATTGTTTGCTGAGATATCGTCTTGTGATTTTTTTTGGGGAGAGCTCGCAGTAATAATGACTTCTCTTGCTTGTGGATACTAAAAAGTTGAACGTGAATAGTAGTGACGAATGCACATATTTGTACCAGCGAGCACAATATGTGCACACTATTGTAAGACGACGACAACAATTCCAACAACTCCTTTTTTGTCTACATGCATGCATTAGAAATGTGCTTCCGTGCATGCTGCCTCTGAAAAAGCATGATTATAACTACTATAAGGATGATGAATATGATGATGATAATAATAGACGATAATTAAATAAATGACTTTCAAAGCGCCTTTTAAAACTTTCTATTAATCAGCAGCATAAGCTGAAGCTATAGCACAAGTCATTTAATCGTTGTTTCATTCTTTTTTTGTGCTTGTCAACAGGATTGTTGTCGTCTTCGTTTTTCATTTCTCTTTCATTTATTGCCAGCATGGTTTCAAAAACTGTTCTCAGCTTTTTATGGCTAGCAAAGGGCCGAGAAAATTCGATACTTTGGGATGCTTTTCTTTTTTTTAAAAAAGGTCTCTTGCAAATTCCACAGCTGACTTTGCATTTAAACTGGCAGTTTAACACGCTTCGTACAACTGATTTTTTTAGTGGCGGTTGCTGAAACTTACACTCTGCCTACACCAAAACACATGTACACACGTACACTGTTCGTACATGTAAGCAAGCAAAAATTTTCCATTCTCACACATGCAAAACCTTTGTAATTTCTATGAAATTGAATACATACCAAGAAGAGACAATATGACACGGCTATTCTATTCGTTCTTCATGTATTTATTCTACTTTTGGCAAGTATGTGCACTTGCCATTTTTGTTTTTGTATGGATTTCCCCTTCTCTGAACAAGGTACCTTCAAAATTTGGTATTTTATTGTCAACACATTATGACCTGGTCTTTGGTGATACCAGCGAAGAGGTGGACAAGTTGGTGGTGGTGACTCGTACACAATCGGTTTGCTGAAGCGGCTGCATTAAAGTGTTTAGAGTCTAAAAGCAGGCAGAGATACAAACAATGAGAGATATACCATGACGTTTTTTATCAATGACATTGAGCAGGTGAAATGACTGTTTTATTGTCTTTGTTTTCTGCATATTATGTTCTGTCATTTTATCTTAATAGTCTTAATATGGCTAATCCAACAAGCTAATAAATGTCATTTGTGAACACTGCCTGCCTAATATTTCCCAGTTCGGCAACTTGGTTATAAACGATTATTACTAATTATAACGATGCAATACCTCATACAACTTTTTTGTACCGTACCGAGATTTTTTTGAAAATGAAAAAAAAACATAAATTAGTTTTGTTGCCGAATTTATGAGCACGTTTATTCCTTTTTGTTGTTACTACTTATTATAAAGCCACAATTTTTTCTCCTTTTATGTCGCGCAGATAAATGGTGCAATTATTTTCACGTTTCCCGTGCGTGCGGAAGAGCTGTCGGAAATTAATTATCATACTTTTTATAGAAGGGAAAATGCTTGCATGATTAGGAGAAATAATGCTTGGAGAAAGAAGGATAAAAATCTTGCGCATTAAATAATCCTTCATCATCAGCCTGTCTCATTGGCTAGCTCTCAAAAATACAAGGCAGAGTAGGTACCGAGGGCTCTTCAGCCCAAACAGATTTAATAATTCAATTCACGCTCCAAGCTTATCAGATATATATATAAATCCTTTTGTATTTCTCACTCTTACATTTTTCGCATTAAAAGCATTGTCTAGAACGTGTTTAGTTCCTTTTTGCATTTCCTTGTTGGTATCATGTGACCGTATCACAAGATCACTTTCTCCTTATATAGAAATCATTTGCAAGTGTTGATTTAGAGACAACGGGACAGATCCTCCATAATTTTTGGCCTTTTAAAATCCCTTCTCAAGTTTCCTTTTCGCCATATCGATGACAACCACGTGTATGCTAATAACCTGCTTGCTCATGCGTCGTCTTCCCAATGAAACGTCAAATATGACAAGAAGGAAAAAAAGAAGTGAACAAAAGCAGAAATCAGACAGACTAAGGAAAGAAAATTCTTACATTTCCCCAAAATTTATGCACTCCCATGACGAAAGCGATGAAACAGTAAATCTGCTTTGTTTGCTACCTCAATAATATAATTAACTCTGCTGACATGCTCATGCATTGGTACAAGCGAAAAATAGCCTGATGGCTAGGTACATTCCTAAAAGTAATTTTTTTCTGCTATTTTTTAAAGTTAAAATGTCTTCCGTAACTTTTAAAAGGCTACTGTGTGTAGCCCGAGTGTGAACTCAGGTTGTCCGTCCAGTGACTCGAGGAAAAGAAGTGTTGAGTAACTCATAAAAATGCCTTTTTTTGGACGGAGGATATTATTTCGTTGCTCCTAATTAACTAGAAACAACCAGAAGCACTCTAGCAGGATTCGTGTTATGAAGAGCAATATTTTCTTTGGCTAATTATTCAGATGAGCAAAAACATATTTGCATGTTGTTACTTACATGACCTAAGATACACATGTTTTAGCAGCAGTAATGCATATAAAAACACTTTCAGCATAAAATGAATGATTAAGCTCATGTCTCGTCCGACAGCAAATCCATCCCCACTGGGTGTTACATTACTAAAATTAATGGGATTTACACAGCACCAGAATTGTTAAGAACTTGGGGAGTCAAGAATTATTATTGAACCAACTTTTATTCGAAAACATTAAAAGAGTTCCTTTCTTCTCTTATCAACTTTTGTCTTTCGATTGGCTTAAGAAAAACTATGTACGTATAATTTTTTTCTATCTTCAACCTTGCTTTTTACTTCATTCATCCACAAATTTCTGATAACATTAAAATAAAATTTTGCTGTTTTCCTATAAAAAATCTACTAAACATTAGAAAAGTGCTCAACCAACTTTTTAATAAATCACAGTAATCTTTACAATATCTACATGCACGTACCTATATACGTCTCACTGCACTCTGTTCATTTTTAACCTTGCCGATCGTCAACCTTGTCCCATGCTGAAAAAAACTCATATTTTCTAACAAGTCAACTCCTGGGGTTGAACACAAGTTTAATTTTACTTTGTTTCAAGGATTTTGCACGTGTTTCATAAAAATACAATTTTATACCCAGTTTTCCTTTTTATTTTTATTTTAAACTTTTTAGTACTCTCTTCTACAAGTCTAGAGCATTTAATGGAGTAGTAGGAGCATTTACGTAAACCACAAAGAAAGCATGCTGCTTTAATCATACCAGTTAAAGTCGGTCTTTCTCTGCGCATCCCACCATCGCATCGGTTAAAACATCTAAACTGCATCTCGACAAAGCACTTGATTCTAGCAAACTTTACAAAAGTGGAATTCAGAGACGATTCTCATTTTCATGAGAGAAAAATGTCATAATAAACGAAATACATCCATAAAAGTTAAACAACAATAATATTTTTTTACAGAAGCTGAACAAACCTGATTCTAATTGGATAATGGGTAGTATGTAATTTTTCGGAAAAATTCTTGGGGCGAAAAGATAAAAAAAAAATCTGTGAAAATGTTTCTGATCATTGTAAAGAACGTGTTTCACGTGAATAACTAGTCGCGAGTAATGACTAAAAATAATGGAAAGTGTATTATGCTCGTTACTACACTTACTTTTGCTGCTAGCTTTTTTTGGATATCAGCACTTGAGCAAACACCATTGTACATGTGTATAGCTATTGGTCAAACAAGCCGTAAAAAATGTTGAAGCACACTTACTCATACAGCCATTATACCATGTTTGTGCGCTCAATGTGTGCTTATTTATTTTTTAATTTATATTATGATGATGTTTATGGTGCAGATATTAAGCAATAAGAAAAAAAATGTGCGTGAATCGTTTTTTATAAGAATCGTGCATAGCTACCTACTTGGTAATGAGTTGAAACACCTACCTCTATTATATTATTACCTCGATCGTCTCTATATAGCAGTATGCATGATGATCCTCTGTCGACACACATCAACAAAAGCGTCTTTTGAATACAAATTATTCAATTTACAATCATGTCGTTGGATATTTCTATATTTCTTGTTGCAGTTTTTATCATATTATCTCCGTTCTCTCTCTCTCCCCCTCTCTTTTGTGTGTTAATGTACCCGAGTGTGAGTGTGTGTGTGTGAGAGAGAGAGAGAGGCGACTTGGCATTTCTTGGTTTCTAACTTACACTTTCTCCCTCTTTCCTGCACTCTAACTACTGATCTACTGACCAGGTAGTCAGTAGTCAACCAGCGTAAATACATATTTGTGTATTCTGATGAGGAGAGTAGTACTGTAGTACAAATACCCACTGTTTGTTGTCTCTTATCTCTTTGTTCTATCAAACATGATGCATGATTATTTTTTTTCCATTGAAAACGCCACATTCACAGTGGAAGGATGAACATTGGGGTTTAAACATACACCATAATTATATACGATCCTTTTTTATTATTTTATTTGAAAGCACGGAAAGTTGAAACAGTGCTTAATAATAATACTTAAATAATGATATTTTGAAGAAGAAGAAGAGAAAAAAACCATTGCTAATATTTATTATGGGCTTTTACCTTTTTCCTGTAAAACCGGTAGACTTTACAGGCAGACATACAGAAATATATTGACTGGAATGTACGCACGTAGGTGGAGGACACAATCATCCACACAGTTGATGATATTGATGTGAGGAAAAAGTGTTGAACATGATGTACAAGGAGTGTCTTTAATA
>JAHZMT010004918.1:0-29875 GCA_027743785.1 Sinhomidia bicolor | reverse complement strand
CTTTGAAAACGTTGAAAGGGATTGGAAAAATCTCGACAGAGCACATACACTTATGAGATTTTTAACTTATCTTTGCTTAGCTCCAATATTGTTGTTAGAAAATAGGAAAAGCTTCTTTGTCACCTCCACCAGCACCACGTGTTGTTAAAATTTTTAATTACAATATACTTCGAACGAATTAAATTGAACAATTTTACTATGAAAATTTGTGTTCGTTGATGATGAAGATTAGTGACAAATTAATTAATTAATTAATTAATAATATGCATTCAAGTCAAGTTTTACAAGAGTTAGCATTCATTCATACATATCCCTTTTCTTTCAGTACAGCAATTTTCAGATTTTTCTGATTTACAATGCCCATGAAATTGGCACCGGATATCCAAGTGTCTAAAAACACTTTTCCGAGCATTTCTGCTCGGAAAAGGCCATTTTAAAATATCTAAAAGTAGAAAAACTTATTATTTTCAAAGGGGAGTGTATTAAATGAACCACGAGGAGAGCATACAGAAGAAATCCGATGACAAAACACCTAGGTAATCAAAAAATATTCAATTTTTAGGTCAACGCTTGCTAGAGGCCATGAAGGGTACCAGATAAATGGTGTCCATGGAAAGTCTGCCGAGTAAGCGACAGACAGCCAATTAATGTCGAATGTCAAGAACAATTTATTAGACAATTTTTTGAATGTTGATTAGACGTTATGTTGCTTTTTATTTTGTGGAATGTTTAGCGAATAAAATAAATTTTTTGAAGAAGGTCTCGTATTTCAAAAGCTTATGAAACAGTCAGTGCACTCATTAAAGTCTAGTTTCATAACTTACCGGAAGTACAACGTTCGAAAACTAGGTGAACGGGACCTCCCTGAAAATAATTTAGACTTTGAAGACATTTATATGTAACCCTGAGATCCATATTAAGTCTCATAACATCAGTTGGTTGCACATTTTTTGGATTTGAGTACCCAAACTATTAGATTTGGAAAACTAGAGTTAAGATTTTTGACGGTTTTTGGAAAAGTCTTAATTACGAACCAATTAGTATTCCTCCTACCATGGTTGGAAAAGCGTTAGAATCGGGGGAAGAATTGCGCAGATCTGTAGTTTAGAAAATGGGCTATCGTATAGAATAGTCTAATCTATCAAAAATAATTTGTTTGTAATGATAATTTGAGTTTATAAAGTGGTCCAAATAGAAAGCGCCACCCTTGGTATTAATTTAATTTAAAGACTTATGTTAAGTACGTTAGTTAGTAAATTCTTTATTTGTAACGCGTCACCATTTAGAAACCAGTATGTATAGTATACTGTAATGGCTAGACCGAATAAAGTTTAAATTCAAATTTAAAATACGGGAAATGTTCAACTTTTGAATCTCCTAACCCTAGATTTACTACTGTGATTTTAACTTACAGCATACAGCTCCACAGCACCGACAATACCTATCGTACGATGGAGTAGGTTCTGGAACACCCCGTCAAAGAGAGAAACAGTATCAAAAATGGCGAGCCATGAAAGCAGTAGATAATGTTTTAGAACACAGATTGGAGCAAGTGTCACGTAACAGTGGACAAGATGTTTGGGATCTAGCAAAAGAACAAAGAGCAGCTAAGAAAATTAAGACAGGGTAAGTGTAGAATGTACTACTTTTTTATGGGGGATTGCAAAGTTTGTAAAATACTATTTTGTCTGACCTTTCGCTAAATTGTTTAAATTAAATTAGTATCGGAATAGACCGTCTGGTTGAAGATATGATTCAAGAAGCCATGTCCAGAGGAGATTTTGATAACCTAAATGGAAAGGGAAAACCTTTGAACTCTGCCAACGCCTACAATCCCTATATCGACTTCACAACGCACAAACTGAATCAGGTACTAATCGATAATGGTTTTGCTCCTGAATGGATTCTTTTAGAGAAAGAAATCAAGGAAGAGATTAAGCGTATTAAGAGTCAGCTAAACGAAATTCGTCACATTTTTAACCAAAATTTAACTTTGGAACAGAGACAAGAATGGAATAATTACATAGAATGCTTAAGACCAGACTGTGATAAGCTAAATAAAATGATTTTAAAGTATAATCTAACCGTTCCCAGTCTCCACAAGCAATTTATGGGATTTCTTTTAGATAAAGAGGCTGATAAGATAATGAAAAAGTTTGATCCAGAGTTTCACAAAGTTTGTATTGAACGAGCAGAACAGAGGAAGGAGGCAATCAAAAAGAAAGGTAACGAGATGGGGCAAGGAAATTCTACGGGGGAATCCTTTTTAGACAGCCTTTTATCTATTTTTAAAATGTAATACACAGCAACACACGTATAGTTTTTAAAATTTAACTTTTAATACGCAAAAACTAGTCAGGCATTTCAGCGAAACTAGCCATACGCAAAGTATTTATTGTATACATTTACTGATATTATTTATCTAATAAATGGTTACTTTATTATTGTAAATTACTAAAGGAAAGTATCAGTTCATCTTTTAATATAATAAGTACCTATTTATTGGAGTGCCAGGCCAATAAATAGCCAATGATCTTACATTGCATTAATGCATGCAAACCTAAAAAAACAACTGTCTAAGGGGCAACATGAGACTTCGAAAAGCATTCACAATCACAATATTCACATTCACCATTACACATTACGTTTCCATATTTTTTTGTATTTCTCTGAATTATTCAATTGCAATCAGTAAATTGACAACTGCTTCTAGAACAATTCTGAACAATGTCAAAACTGTCGATTCAGTTGCTGTGTAGGCAAATCCAATGCGGACAAATAGAGGTTCCAAGGACGTACACGTTACCTTTCCCAGTTTTGATCCACTCCTATGTCTCCTAAAAATCCTGAGAAATTCTTCTGAGCTTTTGGTCAATTTAAACGAGAAATACAGCAGAACCCATACAGCTACAACAACAGTTACAACAACTATGACAAGCATTCCCACTATAATTAAGCCTAACTCGCCAAAGAATTTAATTATTATGAAGATAAAAACAATCAGATCAATTGTGCATCCAGCCAACGCCATAGGGAATACCTTTTTAAGCATCACAACGGTAAATAACCTGTGTGTTAACTGAAGCATTCGGTATCTTTCCACAACTTGTTGACGGAAGATCCTGGGCTGAAAGTCGGCAAACATGAGACTATACCTTCAAAAAATTTAAAAATGTTTGCACATTTTGTATTGAATAATTAGTTAAGAAAAGTGAGTATTTTTAACATACATCATTCGCTTGCACCATAATTTGTTGGCATTTATAAAAACAAAGAAGATGACCGTTGTGGTTGCATTTGTCATCATAAATTGAGCAATTGTAAACCAATCCCAAGTATAGAAAGCGTACTGTATAAGATGGTTCCTGGAATCAGGGCCCAGTTTATAAATATAATAAGAATATAAATTGTTGAATTTATCAAAGACGAAAAGTATCGCCAAACGAAGGAAAACTATAGAGGTCATGTTGTAAAAAAAAGAACAGAGTAAAAGTTCCAGCCCATCCCGCTCCTTACAAGAAATCCAAAACACTTTCTCTAAAATTACAAGAGAATTCATTAGTTTAAATTAGCAGCAGCTAATAATGTATAATTTGTTTATTTTAATCATTGATTGTTACATACTTAATTTGGTATTTATACTTATCATTTGATTTAACAAAATCTTTGTTTCATTTTGGTAATTAAGGAACGTTGTAGCCAATGTTATGTACAGCACGTAACTGACAGGTATTATGAATTCCTGCAAAAGTAGGCCAACAGGACTATCATCTACAAATACTCTCCATGCGAAGACCACTATTTGTATGGTGCCATAAAGATGATTAAATCCCATACACATTAGCCATTTGTATCTTTCTTTTGATTCTACACTTTTCACTTGACAAGTGCCCTTGTCGTAATAAAAGGGTAGAGCGTTTAACTTGTGGCCCACCGTCAATAAATTCATAAACAAATTTAGGGTGAGCGACGAGATCATGGTAAGATGCAAACTTTGGCTGGCAGAGGTGGATTTATTCAACTTGTGATGTATAAAATTTCATTCGTTTATAGAAAGAGGCTCAACTCAGTTGATGAGTTTGTGTTGCCTTGATATGCTATAGTCGAATCTTCCCATAAAACTTTTGCTTTTAGCAATAATTATTTTGAGAATTTAATCAAATCGCTAGTTTAATCGTTGTAGCCAAAATTCCTTGGTAAGTGAACAAAATTATTACAGCAAAGTACAAATTGTAAATAATTGTAGATACACGGAAAGAATGAAGCAACCAAAACAATTCACCCTTCACAAAACTGGCAGGGTTGATATTGATTTATATTAAATTAAAGGAAAAATACATTTGTACATGTAGTTACACGCACAGTAGCGTTTATACTTAATAACAGCTTTTAAAATGATTATTGACATAAGCTGCATTCATAGCAAATTACAAAATAAGAACATAATCTCTGCCAAATTTTGTATTAGGCCTTGCTAATGCTGCTGTTATCAGTGATTATAGAAATGTGAAAGAAAAGTATATGCCTAATGAAACAACTCTGATTCACAGCAAACAAAATAATAAATTACCTACCTATACAAAAATATAATTATATGATTTCATGTAATGTGTTTATGGACAAAAGCCGATGAAACTTACATGAAAAGGAAAAAAAATGACCCATTTATGACTGTTTGGCATAAAAGAATAAAGCGAATTTACTACTATTGTCTCTAGCAGCATTGCTATATTATTAGTAAGCATTGAAGTAACAATCTGTACCAAATTGAGATATTTGAACATTTTGATACGTGGCATAAAGTCATTTTCAAAAAGAATTTTCAGAAAACAACAATGTTGTAAACATTGTCATACATTGAATTTAAATCTCTAATATAGACTTATTACATACAGGCTCTATAATATTTCTATAAAATTACAGTGTATGAAAGTAGTAGAGTAGCAAATAAGTAATTAATATTAAGCATATTAAATATTTACGACTATTTAATTTTCTTGTTAAACTCTCCACACGGGTACTGATATTGGTTGAATATTTTAGGATTTTTCATCACTTTGAGGGAAAACGGATGATGTTTCCTCTGGAGGGGTAGCAATCAGTGTATACGGTATTGATGATGACAAGCTTGTGCTGTGACCAAACGCATTGTTTACAATCTCAGGTTCAAACGGCATGAGATTTTTGCAGCATCCTCCAAACACATCATGCAGATTCAAGGTATACAGAATATCTTGCATCCTTTTTCGAAAACCGAGTTCTTCTGTCCAATCATTCAGTACAGTTTTTATGGCTTTCTCCAAAGCCTCCCAGTCATCATCAGAGTCGTCATGCTGCTCATCTTCGTCAGATGAAAGAGAAATGGATGATCGTCTTGAAAACAGCATTTTGTCAACAGCATGCTTTTCGCAACAAGTAAGAGATATCAAAAGTTCTTCCATTTCTTCAAATTGTTTTCTTGGTATTGAAGTAGAATCCAATGAAGAAAGAACTTCATGAGGTAACTGACTTCCAATTAAGCTTCCTAACAAACTGGGATCATACAGTTCAATTGGAAATGCTGGCCTGGATAAATGTTCAAATCCAGGAGGAGGTCGGGTGGGACAAACAGCATCTACACGTCGACAGGTGCAATGGGTAATAAGAAGATTGTCTACGGGGATACATGTAGTGCCTAAGAAATAGCAGTAATGAAAATTTTCATCGAAACAAAGCACAAATTCGTTGCACATCATTTAAAAGATTTAGGTTATAATACCTGCATACGATTCTGGCTGCATAGTGACGATCTCATCGCCTCTAAAATCATCCCATAAATGTTCCGGTCTTGCACAACAAGCACCGGTAGCATCATGTTCGAAACTAGTGCAGATGGAATGCAACAGAATCGGATGACTTGCGTTGATGCAATGATTAGCAACACGGTCATCATCGACAAGAGTGATTTCACTTCCTCCATCAAAGTCTCCTTCACTTGTAGAGCTATTGAGAGTTGACTGGGGAGAAGAGGAACAAGCACTTGTATTGCTTTCATTTTCATCAGTGCCAGCCGAAGATGAACCAAAATATTCCTCTCTCGCCGATAAATTTTCGTCGGCTTTACCCTAGTAATACAACAATTAATAACTTGGAAGCAAAATATTTTCGCAGGTTTTTGGCACCACTTGCTATGATTACCTTTTTTGATTGACGTTTACTATAGGGTACCGAGGCAGAAGTGGCCAGAGTGGGAAAATCAACTTCACATTGAATTTCAGGTGCCGCAATTTCCCCACTACTAATTTTTTGCTTTGATAGTTTTTCTTCATTGGCCGTATAAATTAGTTCATCCAAAAAGCTTTCAGTTTCGGTCTTGACATGATCTTTGCTACCACTAGATCTACGGTCACTCTTACGAGATGGATAACTAGAGGATCGTTTTCTTACTCCGACTCGGATCCGCGCATTCTCCCCTTCCTTGAAGCAATACCCATTTTCTTCATCGTACAAACGTGATCCTGCAGTGTAAGTTCTCCTCGATGACAAGGGTGTGCTCACAAACTGCGGTTGAGAAAGATGAAAACCTTGACTCACTACAAACTGTGAAGAGGAATCACCGACAAAGTTAGTGTTACTACATGCCATTTCGTCATTCACATTCTCACAACTATCTGGTGCTGCAGGCATCATACTGCCTAAATAGTTAAAACAACACGAGCACGGCGTGGAATCTTGAACGCAGGTACACGGTGGATTAATTTGATCTCTTATAGTAGCACAAACGGTCACAGTTGGAATATTAGAGTTCATTAATTTTATTTGACCTTCGTATGTGTATATAGAGTCCATTTTCTCAGCCCTATCAGATTGATCCATTGTATTTAGAAGAGGAAAATATTCTTCCAGAACTGCCATATCATCTTGAAAGTTATTCCATACTGACTCACCAGAAATCTCTGGCGAATTCCATTTACAATAAATTGTAAAATTAAACTGTTGACGATGATGGTAAAAAATACTAGTAGAGGTTGTAAAAGTTGTAACACTAGTACCTTCACTAGTGGATGTAGAACTACTATTTTTCGAAGAATCAATGTTCTTTTTCTTTAACAATTTGCCGTGAAAAACAGAATACGCATACGAGAGTGGTACATTTAAATTATTACAAACGTTCAGACGCTCCAGATACTTTTGCATTTCCTCTGAGCTTGGCACATATCCATCCCCATTTTGTTCCTGCAAGAAAAATTTTTCAGGAAAAGTGGCATTTATATCTCGAATAACCACCTTCTCGTCGACAGAGTCTTTCTTTTCACTGTTTTCTTTAACTGACACGTCAGCAGGATTGGGGTTTACAGTCACGACCGTATCGACTGTCTTTTCTGTCCTCCTGCTTCGCTTCGCGTCACCATTACCCTCATTTTCTTTAAGTAAAGTAGGGAGTCTCTTACTGCAAGAGTGTAAATTGTCAGCGCCCGCAACCACTGCACTTAAAGCTTTTAATGATTTCAACTTTCTGCTACTACTAGTTCCACCAATGTTTCCTGTACTTTTTTTCTTTTGTCCTACAACTAGTCGAGGCTGCCTATCTCGAAGTTTTGTCACAGACTTGGCAGCTTTTATTTTCACTGATTTTTCAGGGGAAGCTGCACTTAGTTTGGATGAACTGATTTTAATAGAAGAACTATGTTGACCTTTATGGCTCACAATGAGAGCTTCTGAGGAACTCTTCTTGTTTATTTGTTTGGTTCCAGGAATATCAGACGAAGAACCCATTGTTTTACTGCTTGTACTGATACTATTGTTATTAAAGTCTAATTGCTGACTCGACGTGGAGTTACTATTGTTGGAAGCGACTCCTGGTCCCACAATCGCATGAACCAATTGCTGATGTTGCTGGGATGTTCCTGTATAATTTGATACCAGAGGTGGCTGGCAAGCTGAAGAAAAACCGTTGTTATGTTGCTGTTGATGAATTTGCGGAAGATGATGGGATGTACGGTTCATGTAAGCTTGCTGCTGTAAATTTGCCACGGGTATTCCAAGCATACGCTGTGGCATAACACCGGCTGCCCCTGCTCCTGATCCATTTGGGTGATGATGATGAGAGTGAGGTGGCACTATTTCATGATGATGATGTAAGTAGTGATTATATTGATGCTGTTGGTTGTAAGCACTTTGATAAGCTACGGTTGCTTGGCCAGAGCTGATAACTTTTTGATGGTGATGTACAGGTGCCTGTCGATATGGGGTCAGGGTAGTGGTAGCGGAGGTAATCATTCGCTGCTGTTGCTGATGCTGATGAGCATATTGCACAGCCGCTGCTGCTGCAGATAGTCCATGTCCATGGTGATGATGATGTTGATGGGACGGATTATATTCCATAAATGGTGCATGTCCAGCGGCGGAGGCCATTGACTGCGGGTAATAGGAAGAGGTCGATGGAGTTGAGGTCTGAGGATATCCTGTTGAATTAGATGGGTAATGATTTATAACCATGGATCGCATTTGTTGGGCTGCAGCTACCGCCACTGCTGATGTTCCTCCATGCACCATTCTGTCAAGATGGGGTGCAACAGTTATACTGGATTGCTGTGGATGATGAGGATGACATCCGGGGACTCCGTGGTGGTGGTGATGATGATGATGATGTTGGTGCATGGAACGAATTGGCATTGCAATTTGTTGCTGCTGGATATAGGGTGCATACATACGATTTTGTAAAGGCGGTTGGCATCCTCCTACAGAAATATTAGAGGAGCTCGGGCCCTCATACCCAATGCCAATGTTGCAACATTGAGTACTAGCGCACGTCTTCATTTTATAGGAATCGGCCATGGCACCATCTGAAGCCGAGGAACAACTTCGTTCATGTTGTATATCTATACCAGAACTCCATACAGATGTCTGAGTAGTTTGACTACTACTTTCGTTGCCTTCACCAGACAATGAATTATTGTTGCGTCCTAAAAATATCGACGGCACTCCTCCACTTGGTTGTACATGCAAAGGAGGAGGAGATGGAATCTTCTCATTTGGATTTATTCCTGAATTTTGACCGTTTGAAGAACCATTCATTTTAAAAAAGTCGATATCTATATCACAACACAAACAATTAACCCCGTACAATTTACATCAGAAGCATCGATCATGAAAGACTTCCATTCTTCTATTGCATTTAAAAGTCAGCAGGCACATTATATTACCCTTAACCCAAAGACAAAAAACAGTCACAAGTATAGTGCAGTTTGTGAGTGGCTACCGAGACCGAAAAAAATCTTCAAAGCGACGGCTTTATATACAATTCAAAAAATAACGTACAATTTACAACCAAGTTAATCAGAAATCAATCAGATGATTTGTTTCATTAGTATCATTACCTTTTAAAAGCAGATAGATTAAAAACCGAGTCACTCTAGACAAAGCACAAACGATCGACAATAAAAGTTACAGGATTACAGTGGTATTTCTAAAATTACCGAGACGGAAAGAAACTGCCAAGTTTTTTAAAACTAGAGGACAGTTAACAGGAAAATTGAGTTCAAGTTAAACTATATAAAAAATTTATGTTGTTATTATTTTGTAAAAATGAAAAATAAAATACATACATATGTTTGGCATTCTGACTAAAAAAAGATGTAAACATTACATTATTTTTCTTTCATTTTATGCGAAAACATCATCTTATTTACCCTGATGCTTCTTGTTTACCAACCTCCTCCTTGGTCCTCTCTGTGCTGTTATTTTTTTCATCCTAAAAAATGTCATCATCACCACGATGATGAAAAACCTTATTGTCTCGGCAATTGGCAATCCATTATTCGTATGTTCAGTACTACTAGGTAATAAAAGTATGTATATGTAATATGTAATTCGGTCTCGGTCATTGATCAACATGCCATGTTCATTTATTGTCATTTGTCATGCATTTGCATTGCACAGTTGATAATATAACAGTGGTCTGATTTCTTTGTGACAATGAAAACCTATCTTTAAAAACTTTGCAATAATTACTGTTAGCAAAACGCTTTATAAACATTGATATGCAATGACAATTAGCGACCAATATGTGTAATCTAATTTATAGTAGGTCTTCTACAGTCTGGGTTTTATATGGATATTTTTTCTTCCGCTTTGCCTTTCATTTCTCTCTGTGTTTTTGCATTTGTTTTTGAGCAGAAAATGCGAACTTGCAAACTTTGTATAACTTTGTAAAATGATTGGGTAAAAATAAAGATGCTCGATCATTATTCGGTAATTTTGTTGGATGGTAAAACTGGACAAATCGTAAAATTGTAGAAATAAAGGAGCTGTAAAGATTAACTTGTACTTTCTTGCTTTCATTGTCGGTGCTGCTACATATTCATTATCATTATTTACAGTAAATGGTTAGTTAGGTGCATTAACAAACATAGAAAATGCATGAATTAAAAATGCAACGCCTAGTGTGTGTTTTCTCTTTGTTGAAAAAAGTCCACGTGGTTCTGCTTCGTTGTTGTAATTTTTAAGTTTGTTTTTATTTTTATGTACAATCTTGGTGTAACATGTTATTGGTAAGCAGCTAAAGTTTTAAATGTACATACATTCAGGCTTTATTTTCTGTATAAAGTACGAAGTTTCTATAATTTACAAAGTGGAAATAATTATTTTTAACAATAAGATCGTAATAATAGTTCAGGATTTTTTAAAGATTCCAAATAATTTTTCCATCGGATCCAAGTCGTACTTTTTCACGAGCCAGAAGCTCGAGGGCCTTTGGGTATGCTCTATGTTCGTATGTTTTTACTCTTTCTTGGAGAATTTCAATAGTATCTCCAATTTCAACGGGAACAACTTCTTGGGCAATGATGGCACCTGCGTCAACCTCAGCCTGGGGGAAAGAAATTTTAAAAGTTAGCACAACGCAATAATATTTAATCAACACAGACAACGTTGTTGTTTTATTTACCTCAACAAAGTGCACTGTGCAGCCTGTATAAAGAACTCCAGCTTCAATGGCTTGCTTATGGGCATCAATACCTTTAAAACTTGGCAGTAAAGCGGGGTGGATATTGATAAGTTTTCCTTGATATTTTTTGACAAACTTTGGTGATAGAATTCGCATGAAACCAGCCAAACAGACTAGGTCAACATTGTAGGTGCCTAAAGCTTTTAGGAGCTCTTCGTCAAATGCCTCTCTTGTTGGAAAGTCCTTGTGTGAAATGACTTTGGTTGGAATACCCACTCTCTCGGCTCGTTTTAATCCTTCAACACCGGCTTTGTTGGAAATGACTACAGCAATTTCTGCAAGGCTGCCCTTATGAGGATCTAAGGTATGATCGATAAGGGCTTGGAGATTTGTGCCACTGCCAGAAATCAACACTCCAACTCGCTTCTTCTTGGTAAGACCAAGGGGATAGGCGGTGTATTTTCTCATTTCTGGGGCGATCACGTCGGCAAAATTTTTAACGCGAACGCGTGGGTCATCTTTAAATAATTATATAAACATTACAATTATCATTAAATACAGTCTATGATTCTTGGCATTTGCAACACTTTAGAAAGGGGCAGAGCAATATACCTCCATAAAGATTGCGGACCCTTCCAATTACAAAGGCGTCATCCTCAGAAATCATGCCCAGCACACGGGACTGATCTTGTGGAGATACAATGATAACTGCGCCCAAACCACAGTTAAAAGTTCTTAGCATTTCCTGCTCGCTAATGCCTCCAGCTCCCGCAGCCCATGCAAATACAGGTGGAATTTTCCATCTTTGAGCGTCAATTTCAATTCCCAACTTTTTGGGGAGTACTCTAGGAATGTTTTCTGTGAGACCTCCTCCAGTGATATGTGCAAAAGCTTTGACCAATCCACTTCTTAAAGCTGGAAGCAGAGATTTGACGTAAATCTTTGTTGGTGTGAGAAGGGCCTTTCCCAACGTCTCCTGTGGATCATCACTGAATGGACAGGGGCCATTGTACTTCAAATCATGTTTTTCCACAATTTTTCTGATGAGACTGTAACCATTACTGTGGATTCCACTTGACGCTAATCCAATAACAAGGTCACCATCATCGATTTTGTCAGTGAGGGGGAGTTGTTTGCCTCTTTCTACCGCACCAACAGCAAATCCAGCCACATCATAGACACCATCTTCGTAAACACTTGGCATTTCTGCGGTCTCTCCACCTTTTTACATAATAAGAGATAAATATACTGATAACACACCGATGATATTTGCGGCCACGTATGACATGTATGCTATGCCGCGCATGTAAATTTATAAATAATGAGTCAATATTATTAATGACATAATTTTTTATATATTTAAAAATCTACCAATTAATGCACATCCAGCCTGACGACATCCTTCAGCCACTCCAATTATAACTTGTGTTGCTACATCCACATCCAGTTTGCCAGAAGCAAAGTAATCCAAGAAAAAGACTGGCTCTGCAGCATGAGCGAGAATGTCATTGACGCACATTGCCACCAGATCTATTCCTATCGTGTCGTGGATTCCAGTAGCTTCAGCAATCTAATTCATTCATTTTATTGAGTAAAAATTTATTGAATGTCATACCCTTCACCTTTATAATACGTTAATGGCCATTTGCTAGTATTTACTGCAAGTTATTATGGACTGGTGTCAGATTTAAATACCTTGAGTTTAGTGCCTACTCCATCAGTTCCGGAAACTAAAATGGGATCTTTGTACCCTGCTGCCTTCAAATCGAACAGCCCTCCAAATCCTCCAATGTCACCTACTCCTCCTGCTCTTTTGGTTGTAACTGTCAGCGCTTTGATACGATGCACTAAATCATCTCCAGCATCGATATCTACACCACTCCCCTTATACGTCATTTTGCCCTTGAGCAGCAAAGATCTGTATTGACACAAAAGAGGATTAGAAACTTTTCCAATTATGTTACAAAGTAAGCCGCTTACAACCGACATTTGTTTCATTGTGGCACATGCGTGTAGCCTACCTAGCAATTCCCTTTTTGGCGATGTCATTTCTAAACTGTGCGCCCTCGAATGAAATGGTATTTACAGATTGCAATGCCTTGGCTGATGCCAGGGCCAGCTCTTGAGCCAATGCCACAGCTATCAAAACACGACCTCCACTAGTGACAATTTTATCACCATCCATTTTTGTACCAGCATGAAAGACCACGTGACCAGGAAGGCTAGTGATGTCATCTAGTCGTGTGATTTCCTTCCCCTTGGCGTATGTGCCGGGATACCCTGCACTGGCCATTACAACACCAACTGTGTACGTATTGGGTGCCCATTTTAATTCCAAGTCGGCAAGTGTTCCACTAATACATGCGGAAAACGCATCGAATAAATCAGACTCCAACAACGGAAGCAACACTTGAGTTTCTGGATCACCAAAACGGCAATTGAACTCCAATACCTTTGGCCCATCTTTGGTCATCATTAGGCCAGCGTAAAGAATGCCAATGTAGCGAACCCTATTTAAAAGAAATAGTTAACATATCAATAATTTTCAGGGAATTTCTACTACTTTTTTGCTGATGTAAAATGTTCTCACATTACCCCTCAGCCTTTAAACGCTACCTCCTAAAATATTACCAGTATAGTTAAAGACAAGCGTTATTTGCTTTCGATACTAATTTGCTATGCCTATTTAAAACTTAAACTTATGACATGTCGTGTCACAAGACAATGACTGATAATTAGTGAGGAATATTTACCTTATGGTCATCAACATCCAGATTTACGCATGTCACGTTCTTCTCAAGACCAATCCCAGCATTACCAGGTGCCACATAGATGTGAGCAACCTAAAAGTGAAATTGAAGCAAATTATGATGAATTAATATATTTAAACTCCACTACATACACCTATGAATGAAGACAGAAACAATAAAATGTTTTGAAATACCTTTGAAGACTGTGCTAGCTTCCATGCAATGGCGTGTTCTCTGCCACCACCACCAATTAAAAGGACCTTTACAGGACCTGCGCTCAAGTCAATTACTGGAACTGGCATATTAAAGATGTACACTAAAAATCTTTAAACTTCGAAAATTACACCTCTTCTATTGTAATATTTTTTCCAGTGAGCAATTTAAAACAACTAGGTATGTATAGTCGTCCGTCGTAGTGTTGGAGAGAAAAAGCGATAGTTTATAAACCACCAACCAACTCACTCCATCACTTTACAAGAAAGAACGAGTCAGCTATGAAAGACGTAGCTATAAAGCTGGAAATTGCTTTAATCACGAATTCAAGATTATGATAAAGATGGTAATGATGGAGATGGCGATGGCGGTAGTGCTGGATAATGATAATATCGAGCGACCAACCGGTC
Source organism: Sinhomidia bicolor (assembly GCA_027743785.1). Classification (NCBI taxonomy): domain Eukaryota; kingdom Metazoa; phylum Arthropoda; class Collembola; order Entomobryomorpha; family Entomobryidae; genus Sinhomidia; species Sinhomidia bicolor. The sequence continues at coordinate 15,575 of JAHZMT010004918.1, read as the reverse complement.
TTACATTCCCTTTACCATGTGCATCTCCTCACACACATTTTCTTGACAAGAACAGCTAGTTTTCCAAAAAGAGTCAGTCAGCTTCTTCATCTCCACACTGTTCTTCTGTCACAGTTTATCATTTTCATATTACGCTGATTTGATTCTTGGTATAGAGATATGATGATATACATAGAAGGAACTAAAATATTTGTTAGTTAGCATTTACAACTTGGTGGTGGTGTAATGAATGCATGCATTTCATTTCAATATTTATCGCTGTCCGCTGTTGTATCCACTTGCAACAAAAAGGGCTTAAAATTGGAGAAGCAGACCAGTTGGTCATGTCATCCACACACACTTACACACGCATTGCATTTCTTGGGTTTGACTACTCACATATAACATCTCCTCACACAGACTTCTCAGTACACTATATTTTTTTCACTTTCATCAATGCTTCCTTTATAGACCCTTCCTATAGCATTTTAATAGGCTTCTGTTTTTACAGAATATTATTACCTATATTATAATCCAACCAGTTCCTCTTCAAAGAAGGCAACGACATTTGATCATTAAAATAAGAGTTCAAACTGAGTACAAAATATGGTCATGCATTGTCCAAAACGTTTTATATTCTGTAATATCCAGTTGTAAGTGCATTTTCACTTACACGAATTTTGTAAATAACATGAAATACAAAATGGTAATGAAGATTTTGATTTTTTTTACATAACAGTTCACATCAGTGAGCAGTACATTAAAGTTGTCAATCTTAGTTTTATCCATGGTATGGTTTTGGAATGCTCACAAGAAGAAGCCACATGACATGATGACATAGACGTATCATCGTCGTGGTTTATCCCATCATGAAAAAATTATTTTGTTCCTACATATATAATAGTAGCATGAGTGTGTAGAAATGCTAGATCCTGTTTTAGTGGGCTTCGTTTTGTACATGTGCTAATGTAATAGCAACAGCGCAGTTCACATGAAGTAAAATAGTGATTTTTCTCCAGCAAATTTCGTATGAAGCAATAGGATATTATTTACTTACACATATTAATATGTAGGTTCGTATTCACTACTTACCTAAATTTGACGTAACGAAAGGTGTTGCATGAAGAGTGAGTTGTATACATAATGCGTATAGTATAATAACTGTGCTGGGTCTGCGCTGTCCTATAGGCAAACAAATCTTCCTCTCAAGGTCATCAACATTAAAGCGGAGGTTTTGTGTAGATGTTCAACTTTAGCTAGAATTTCAAGTCGTAGTAATACCGTGTACATAAAGAATCCTATATTTTGTTGGAATGTAAGTACCTATTTAACTGGCTGACTGAGGAGATGCGATCTACTCATGAATACCTACACGTAAAGTCTAGAAAAATAACTTAAAGAAACCGATGATCCACAATAACGAGATAGCTGCAAATTTGAGCGAAAGGGTTATAGAATATGATAAGCTTATGTTATTCACAATCAGAACCGTAGAAAAAGTCCTTCCAAAACTTGAGTTGTTCACAATATTTGCTCAAACTTGACAGCATACACTCATTACAATAACGTAGAGGTCAAGTTTTGTTATCGATAGTCTGGAATCTTGTTTCGTGGCATGAAAAACAACGTTATTTTCGCCTACTTTGCCTTTTCATTTCTACTGCACTGTAGTAGTACAGTTATTAAACCATAGAGTTTATCAGCATTTGACCTGCTTAATCTTTTGATTGATGAATTATAAGTTAAATAATATGTCCATAAAGTAGGTACATTTAAGTCAAACTGGTTCCTTTGTGGTTGTAGAATTATGTACATATCTCACCCTCATACTGCTTCCACTTTGGATAAAACTTTGTCAATTCTACATTCACGTGTTATCGTTTTTTCACCTACTCACACTTTTAATTTTTGACTTCACTTTTAAATTCAAAATTTGGATGATAAGTAAGCATATGAAAAGTTTTATCCTGTACCAAAAACGACAAATAACGGACCTATTCTGGTCACTGAAGATCTCGTGACTTTAAATACTTTCATGTCCATAAATTTCTGTTCTTAGGTCGTCAGACAGACGGAAAATTTAACGTTTGACATACTTTCTTGTGTCCTGCCTGATAAGATTTTGCATGAAACTTTTGCATGAGATTTTGATTGTCCTGTCACGTGAAATATCATAACTTTAAAACCCCACGTATTTGCTACAATGCATTTGGTTTGCAAGTTTGGAAGGCGTGTCTACAAGAAAGCCAATTAAATGAGCTAAAAAGGTAGCTATGTACGTATATCATTTTTGACTTGTCTCCGTCTGCTACTGCACTGTTTGCAGTACTATTCCAATAAAAGAAAAAAAACAAGTTACGTAATTCCAGAAAACCTCTTATATGTATGGTATGAATTACATAGACTTTACAAAAAGACCAAATAAAAGTTGCTTTCCTTTTTAGTCGTAGGAATTGTGGTAGGAATTAAGGTGAAGATTTTACGCATGATTATTTAACCCATTCTATAATATATAATTATTATTATAGTCTTTCATAAATAGGTTACATAAAACAGATTTCATGTTAGTACGTGTGCAATGTGTATGCAAACTTCTACAGATAGAGTGGATAGAACAAAAGGAAATATTATTGGGCATATGCAAAAATATTTACAATGTCGATGATTTTGCTCTTCGGTGTAAAAAAAGAAAAAAATGGTCATGGTCTGATTAAAATGTAAGAATAAAATCTACTTTGGTATCTGTTAACACTACTTAACACCCTTTTTTAATATAACTGAATATACTTCAATTAGAAAATTAGATTAAATATTTACGAAATAAAATAAATAATTTCCCCGCAAAGTTTATTTCATGTCAGTGTGCAAAAAGATTCCATCCTTTCAATATCAATAAAAACGTCAACAGAATATCATGTTTAATTAGTATTGTTATTAATAAAATTATAATTGTTTATTGTCGTTGTTCTTCTCATCCTCATCAGCGTCAAATATGGGAAGTACTACGTGGTTGTTTTCTTTACCGCTAATTGAGCAGTTCACGACCACGTTTTCTTGTTCGTTGTCCATCTGTGAGAAATCCACTACTGGGTTCTTATTTAGAATATGATTAGCATTAATTGAACTTGTGGGGAATTCAGTATCTATTGCTGTCGTGAATCCAGTGCTCTCCTCCTTTTTAACAAAAATGCCAACCTCTGGATGCTCACTTGAAGTTTTTTGTCTTTGTTCTTGAACCGGTGCTAACGCTGTTGGTGGTTCTGTGACTGTACAATTACTTGGGATCTGAATTTCTGTAAGTGCTGACGAAGTACTTTCTGTTATGTCATCTGAACTGTCAGCAAAGAAGGCAAGAAAATTTTCGTTGAGTAACGCATCAGAATCAGAGCCATACAGCGCTTGATACAATAGCGTTGTTTCACTAATGGTGTATCCAGGGGGAGGATTTCGGAGAAAGTGGTTCCGACTAAAAATCGGTGGTAAGTTATAATTACGACGATTCTGGCGATTTTGCCTAAAAAGATTTCTTCCTCCTCGTCCCCGCATTACTGAGCCGTGACCCGAGTACCGTAAAATATTCGGGTTTACTTCAAAGTTGTAAGAGTTATGACTGTTATCACTGGCACCCAGTAAACTTCCATTGTTATTGTTATTGGGGGGATCCCGGGGTGGACGAGGAGGGGGAGGACGGCCCATGCAACCATCTTCAAATGGTACAATTGTCACAGTGTAATTGCGAAGCTGCCACTCTCTCCAAGCTTGTATATGATACTTTATCGCAACAAACAGCCAGACCTATGTAAAACAAAATTCAGTTTCAAAGTATTCAATTTAAAGTAAGACTTTGAAAACGTCAACGGAATCAACTTTCGAAAACTGTACAGAGTACGCCACTAGTAATGTTCCAGTTAGACTTAGTAGACCGACGGATGTCCATGTAGCATTTGAGGCATCATTTCTTGCATTACGCTCATGCACATCCCACAGAGAAGTGGCTTCATTTTGGTACTTGGCTCTACGCCTCCTTTCTTCCTGCAAAATTTCATATGAAGATTGTACTGAAAACAAATGATATTTTAGAGAGAATATATACTACTGATTTTTAAAACGTCAAATTCTTACACCAAACGTGTAATGTTGTGCTCCAACAACACATAACCAAGAACTAATGACCGCCAACGGAGTTAATATAAAGAAACAAGCTATATCGAAAAACAAGTTTCTGGAAACAAAAACAGGAAAATATACAAACCAAAGTCAAAATTTAGGTATTTCAGCAATGACGATTTAATCCAAGTAGTTATATTAACTTGGAGTGTTAAAGAGTTCATGGTTTATAGTTTAACCGAACCTCATGTCAGACGGCGACAAAGGATTTCGAATCCATTGGTAAATGCTGCGACAGCCTTTATACTAATAAATAAGAAAAACCCCAAGGTAAAAATGTAAATCTATATACATCGTAGAAAGTATGCTGATAAATATCTTGAAAGCTGACCTTCGGTTTCCTAACTGTATTGTACTCATAATTACATATTTCGCATGTGTTTTTCGCCGATTCTGCCAGCCAACGTTCAAGACATGCTCTATGTACTTTGCTCATGGAACCTATAGGATTACAGATGATGCCACGAGCAAATTGTTAATCATATTTGTTGATGTTCTCTTTATATAATATAGCAATCAATCCTTATTTACATTCACCTTTGCAAAGACACGGTGAAATCAACTCCATTTTACTAGGGTTATCATGACAGATCCGACAAACTTCTTCATACGAGTCATAACTTTGCGTTGGCTTTACTATCGTATCATCGTGCTGTTGGGGCGCTCCAGCAGTTTTAGAATCCAAATTATACTGTCTCAATAGTTGGTTCTCTAGAGGTAGGTTATTTTCTAGATCACCGGAGGGAATCTCTACACAAACGGAATCGGACTTTTTGGGAATTAACATCAGCACAGCTCCAACCGTTGTTGCAGGTGCTGTGGTACTTGGTTCCATGGAACAAGCTGCTTCTGCTGGTGCTACTTTATTGTTTCCTGTAATTATATGCATAATACCGGTTCCTGCACCTCCTGAGTACTCATCCGCTATGGTGCTGTTGGAAGACTTACGAAGAAGCGCGATGGGAATCATTTGATTTGTTTTTGAGCTTATCTGTGGAAGTGGGGTGACTGCCATATTGTTGTTTTTACTATTGTAGCTACAGCTAGAGGGATCTCCAACATCAGCAGTTGCTGGTCTTTGCTCGATTCCTTCTGATCTAGAGGTTGATGCTGTTATAACTGGCGAATCAGCAGCACCAACATCTTCTATAACGACCGTTGAATGCATAATTTCAATTTTATCGCTAGTTGTGCCCATTTTGTTGGTTGTCGGTAGAGTACTTGGATTTATTGAAAAACAGGCGTCATTTGTAGCTGCTTCTACTCCCGAATCCTCGTCAGTGGAAGATACATTATTTGCTGTATCATTGCCAATTGTTTTTGGTACGCCGGTTGGAACAATGTCACTATCCTCTTCAAGTGATTTATTGTTAGTTTCATCTCGGGTCGGAGAATGCTCTGCGTTATCTGACATGTTTACTTCATTTACATATAAAAAGCCGTCTCGTTACACTACAGATTCTTGGCCGTTCGTGTCATGATACGACTTGCAGCAATTTTGAATTAAATAAAATTAGCATCAGCTTAAAAAAGATTTAATATTAAACAAAATTGGCATACAACAGATTTACTGAAACTTGAAAATTATGCTTGATCAACTTGGTCATGGAAATACTATACTTTTGTTTCCTGTGTGGTTCCTATAAGATTTAAAATGCGTTTCATTTTCAAGCAATCATGACCACGAGTCACGAGCTAAGGATCGTGGTATAACTTCACCATTGTACCGTAGAATAAAATGATTTATTGAATGAATGCTATGCTGTATGCTTGTATTGCATGGACTTGCATGGGGTGACATGAAAAAACTTTACAGAAAATATATGAACACAACAAACTGCAATATTTTTTTCATTAAATTTCATTTGGCTTTTATTTAACCTTAAATTTTATGTAACGGCAATACAAATTGAATAAAAGTGATTTTTACGACCTCCTGAATACATGTTTTCATGTCTTAAATATTGTTTAAATTATCCGTTTCTAGTAATCATCATTAAACGTTTCAATAATATACTTTAATAATAACTTGAATGAACCTTAGCTTTTTGACTAGTAAACAAATTCGTATGTTGCATCATTCTTTTGCATAGCACGGTTTTATAATTTTGTATTTAATAATATTTATTTTATTGTTTTTGGTTTGGAATGTTTCCAATGATTGATTGCAGATGTTGACAGTTTTTAAAATTGTGGTAGTGTGTTGCTGCTACTTATGTAGGTATGTATGTATATATGTATATATCTATATTCTAACTTAAGTAAGTAATTTCATGTTACGCTTTCCATTAAAACATGCGTAAATAATTTAACGTATATAGTACCGTAGTATATTACTATTAAATATTTTGGTATTATCACTTTCGTGTTCTCTTCGGTATCAACAATTATTTTTACTGTAAGATATTATCGGATTTGTATTTGTCATTCGTAAATTAAATTGTTATGTAACATGTATAAATTAGATAAATTATTGTTACATACTAAGTACCTAAGTTAAATATTATATCCACTTTCTTGTCTGCTTGCTTAAACATCGCGCATTCAATTAACTTTTTACAGGTATTTATTTCGGGACGAAAACGAGTAAAATGACTAAGTTGCGTCATGTTTGTGGTCAGGATTGAGATCAATTAAATAAATGCGAACAACTTATTATTGTAAGTATAATTATCAGCAGAGGAATCATCAGATTGAGACCTTTTCCACCTTCTCAAGTCAGTAACGATAAGACGGACAATAAATATCATCATCAGACATTTCCACGTAAATACTGAAATTTCACATTGTAATATGAAATTGGACAGTAAAGAAATCTAATTCTTCTAAACCAATTTTATTAGTTTTGGTTATCGATAATTAGTCAATAAAGTCAAGGTTTCTGAATAGGTAGTAATAATGGTTCATCCATAGAAAGAAGTGTGCTTAGGGTAAAAGGATTGTATCAATTTGGGCGTAAGGTTCCGATGAACTTGTTGAAGTGGTCGCAGTTGAGGACGGGTCATTTCCACAAACAACCGTGTTTAACACAGGCGGACGATGACTCGTGTTGAGGCGGAGTCTTTCATGTGCAACTAAATATGGTGGGGCTGCGATGCTTTTAGCTACACCATAGCTGAAGTAAATAATTAATCCTGAAAATAAATATTGCATATAAAATTGCTTGTGATTACTACAACTAGTACATGTGAGCATTTATGTGTAAGTGGTAAATTGAAATCTGTGAGCACTGGTCAAGTTGCTCCCATACCTGTAGATAGCCAGAAAGCAAATGGCAGTCCAGCCAAATCCAGACCTTCCAGAAGTAAACAGCAATGAGTGAAAATGGCAGCGGCTGGAACCCATGGAATAATGGAATGTTGAATAAAGCTTGTGCTCATCAAGTCATAATCGTTGTAGTTTGCACCAGCACTGTTTCCCCCATATCCTCCATTGCTTGCACTGCCGGTACTCGAAGCGATTCCCAAACTAGGATACCGCTTTTGAGGTTGCCGACTAATTACCACTAGCAGAAGAAATGTCAATAACCCTGAAGATATTGCCAACATTATTCCTGTTAATTGGCCTTTTGGTGCTCTATTGAGACTGGCAGCCAATGCCAAACAACAAGGTACGAGAGCAATGACGGACAGCGCTACACGTCGTCCTGAACAAATGAAATAAAACAAGCGATGTTATTCCCAACGTATAATTAACGTGATAACTGAAAATGTAATTAATTAGTTACCTGTTCCTGAAGTGGGATTCATAGGAATAGCACCGTTGATAGTAGCCACTCGTATGTGTTCCTATAAAAACGTTCCCAAAAGTATGTCAAATAATATACTTCTGGGTACTTTTCAATACATTTCTCATGAAAATAAAAAATGATTTCTACTTGATACTCAGACACCACAGCGTCAATATCTGTATCATCCGTGGCATCGCTTGTGCAAGCATCGCTCTCCGACTCGTATCCAGAAACGTTACTCCCCATACTAAACTCTGTTGACTCTCTACGAGGATCAACGGGAGCAATCCCAACATCATCCATTAAGCAAGTTCTGTCAGTTGGCTGCTCCCCCATTATTCCCGAGGAACCACTGCTTCTTGCAGCTTCAATGTCGTGCATCACATCTCTTGGTATTTTACCCAATCCATTTTTAAGAAAACTAACAGTGAGCAGTCGTCTTGTTTGAGGAGCCCTAGTCCCACTTCGCTGCGTTTCCCCAGGCACAGTATTCTTTGGTGCCGGTCGAGTTCTACTGTGTCCCATGCGGCGCTGCTGTGACTGGCAGGATTTTGGCTGATAACGCAAACTCAGCATTGAGGAGCAAACAACAATATTGATACACATAAAGCTTGCAGAGGTCAGGCCAAGAAGAACTTTGGTGTCTATGAGAAATGCTTGAATGGCAGAGACGCCACCAAAAACGAGAGGTGTTATGGAATTCCATGCTATACCATCTTCCTGTTAATTCAAACACACCATCCTTTTTTAAACTGATGGTTCCACTAACGAAATGCGTAAAGTTATGTTTTAATAAACAGTTTAATACGTTTTTTCTGAGATTTCTGTACAATAAACCATCATTGCTCAAGCTTGTCACGATTGTGGACAATGGTATTAAGAATTCAAACGTTGCTAGCGCCAGGGCTGCAATCCCCAACGACGCAACCGCCAATCTCCAACCTCCGGCCAATGGCCATAGCAGTGGTGGATCTCCATCCCATAAACTTCAAACACCAACCATGTAAACATTATTTGCACATCTATATAGGTAGTTCGTTGACTATCGCAGGTTTGGATCAGTACCATCCCTTAAATTAAACATAGCATGTAATATTAGAATTTATTGTCAAAGACAACAACCTGGAAGTTTGTTGCACTCTATTCAGCACCGTCGACTCGATAAAGTACACCAAGAATGCTCCGCAAGATACAACACATCCAGTTATAGAGAATCTCTTGATGACTTGAAAGTGCTTGTGTTGTGTGAGAGTCACGTTATCTGGCTTGCATATCGAGTAAATCCCAAGAAACCCTATGGATGCCAGTGAAGCTCCAGAAAGTATCTACCAAAGTCAATTATTATCTACCTCATAAGATGAACAGTATCAAACGATCATTCATGCTTTATCTCATTTGAGCACATCGTGTAGTCCGTCGTCAATTCATTACGCTAACCAATATATAAATGCCAATTTTCTCAACACTGCCGTCAATTCATGCGGGGTTTTAAATGGCATAAATGCAATTTAAGTTGGGATTTTGTTGATTTTTATATACGATCAAGGAAAAGGAATATATACAGTATAATGTACAATTCATAGGTTGCAAGCTAATAAAAAACACGCATGCAGTAAAAATAGTAGCGTTAGCATTACCTATATACCCAAAACATTTGCCTTCTGATTTACAATACGTTGTTGACTTACTTTAGAATATAAATTCCGGTCTGGAACTATCGGTATGTTGTCCACTGAAGGGTATAGATGACTAGTTGCCAACGCTGAGCCAAAAATGGACATGGTCGTAAGGGATGTTAACACATAGAGAGCACATCGAAGGAACATGGAATCCTGTACAAAAAAAGATACAAAAGGTTAAGCATATTTATAGGCATCAAATTATAATTATGTTCATTATTTTTTATTAAGGAAATTCCACCACCGTTTATAAGTACAAACTTATCAGCAAAGCGCAGTTTTGCTTTTGAGCCAAAATCTAACTTAGGCATGAACTTTGTTTCTTTTGTATTCTTTTATCACTCTATTATTCCAGTTATGTTTCCAGTAATGCAAATTATGTAAACCCGGAACCATAAAATAAAAGTGTACAGTTTATAACAAAACTATATGGTAAATATAATTTAGCTACATAATAAAGGTAATTTCTTCATATAGGAAACTTGGATAAGGAATTCCTTTATGCTACCATATGATTATCATCTTCATAAAGATTACAACATAATATAATGTCTATATTTATTTCATGCATGACTATGACGTATGCAAGTATATACTTTCCAGTCCAAATAGCACACATACATAATTATTGTTATTTTAAATAATAAACGTGCTCATCACAATGTAATAACGGTATCCTTAACTGACCTTACAATATATGTACCTACGCTATAACGACTGTTGGTTTTAAAGCGCACTTGAATATTGGAGGAATGCGTAATGCGTAGTATTAAGTATCCACAAAAGCTTTGAATAAAACACAGCATTAATCAGCGATTCATTACGCATGCGTGTCAAATGAAAATTAATTAGAAGATGATGATGATGATTATATAAATGATGTAGAGGTACATACATCTACGAACGATACAACTTTTATAATAATTTTATGATTGGTTTAATCTTTGATATTAACCAACATCCAACAACTACTTTTACTTCTCATCCTGTTGTTGTGCGCAATCATTTAGATTTTTTTGGCAGAAATTGATAGATAAACTTGAGTGTAGATATGACTAACTGTGGGGTTGAATTGTTTTGTTTATTCCTTGTACAAGTTAATTGAGGAGATGATCACAATTCAATAGTCATCATCATAATGCTAATAAAAAATGAATAAAAAAAGCTGCTAGCCATCCCTAAGTTTTTATAGCGTGAGAAAATTGTCTGGCTGGCTCGCACACATTAAAATTTAATGTACTAAAGACATAATATCATCATCAACAGCATTCCACCACATATCACACTTGAATGCACGTGTGGCTTACCTGTACATTATTGTAAACTGCAAGCGTGCATGCAAATTGCGGATATGATGGATGATTGTTGATCATATAACGATTTGCTCTGCTGTCTTTACATGCGATAATCACGATATTAGGATGGTCTACTGGTTTGACTTCACTGATCTTGAGGTGATTTTAACAATGAAGAATTATATTTACAACCTAGACCTAGAAAAAGTGATGCGTGAAAACCAAAATCTGAATTTTTATCAAACACAAATAATACCTAAAGCATTGTAACATACTACCATGCAATTGCGCAAATTCATGACAGGGTGGATGTATGTATACGAAATAGAACTTGTAATGGAGATACAATAGGTAAGTACATTTCTACCTTCTTTTTACAAAGAAGCAAGCCTGTGTTTAAACTGAAGAGGAATATTAAAGTATGGCTCAAATTATTTCGCAATAATATGAAGACGAAAAAAAACAGCAAAGATGCGAGCAGGACAAAAGATGAGGGGGAGTAGAAGGAATAAACAATTTCATTTCCTCATTTATTCTTTGTAACGAACCATGATAAGTACGAGAACAAAACATAATGGAATGAGTTATCTTGTTAATATAACATGCACAATAATCAAACTTGTTTCACTGATATGGACAACATATAGTTAATCAAAATTTTCTCAGGTAGCAGCATTATATATGAGTTGTGTGAGGTTTTTCAAAATAACATGAAAAAGTTGATATTCACTATAAAACCTTCCTCGTACTCTGGACCAGTTTGCGTGTTCACCGGTAAAGAGCAGGAGTGAAAATTTGCTAGTGTTTGTCTAAACTGTTGTGTGGCTGGATTTAAGTACAAAAGCAAATACATTCTTTTAAAATATTGCCAAGTTCAAGTCGAGCTGGAAATATATCAAAATGAAATTGTATGCAGTTCTTCTATTTGTGATCATGGCTGTTGCAGCTTTGATGGTGAGAACGAGTTCAGCACATCCCAGCAGACTAAGGGACTACGACGCTGGGAATTATGAAGTACCAAGACAGTTACAATCGAGAGGACCTACGCCTGATGACGACGTGCGGGGTGACAATGAAGTTAATCATCGTAAGTAGTATTTTTGTAATATTTAAAATGTGTTACTTTGGATAAACCAAAATTACTTGAATTTTTTTCTTTTATTTATTATTCGTAGAAGCCAGAGATTCTCTTGTAAACCCTCAGAGCTTTTTCGGATAGGAAGCGGAAAATGCTTTATACAAATTATAAATATTTCTAGCCAATTTTTAATACTTTCTAAGTTTATATTTAATATTTTTCTAAATTATTAATTTTAAATGTGAAGCTAATGCATTTACTTTATACACAAATAAAGCCAAACTTAATCAACATTACAATCTTTTGTAACGCCTTGTGCATGTCAGTCAGAATTATTATCTTATATTAGAAAAGTTAATTAATTACGAAGCAAGTAAAATTACATTTGGCTGCTTACCTCCATTCCCAAAGCACACAAAATAGTAGGCACCGTTGTGATAAACACCGCCATTATGTCTAATGGGGCTCCCAAAGGTGTAAACGTGCCAAGAGTGTTTTCCATCAGTGTTTCCACATGTCGTCCTGTTACCGAGTCCATAATGGAGCTGAGTGTTCGGCAACAGGCAGCGAATCCTGAAGACAAGGCGGATATCTGCCACCAACCAACAAGAAACGCTGGGAACTCTCCAGCACAACTGAATAAGCAACTTGTTAAATCCCCTGAGCAGTGCCCATGACGGCTTTCAAAGTCTGTGTAGCACCACACTGTAAAACCAAAAGCAATCCTTTATTTTCACCAGCACATTGCATTTTATATGCTCTTTTACACGAGTTGTACCTAAGTAGGTATATATTTAGGATAGACGGCAGCTTAAAATTATAACCTGTTACAAAAGCATCAACTGCAGCAAGAAGTAGTGAAGCAACAATGATTGGTCCGGAAGAGTTCTCCGTAACGTATGGAATGGCTACCAAGAGAGCTAATGAGAAAGGTCCAGCCAGGCCCTTGAACTTATCCAACCAAACGCTATTTATGGTACGAAATGTATCGACAGGCTTGAGAACATAAAGTAAAATGGTTTTCAGATTTAGCTTCATTTACTAACCTACACGATATAATTTAAACATGGTAATTTTATCAAGAATTTTGTCCTTTTGCTTTACCTCTTTAAACGGTCGGGTTCGCACAAGGGCAAAAGCCAGCCTTTCCAACTTCCGAAGGTAGCCTTCATTGGGAGACCACTCTGGGCGAACCATTTTTGAGTACTTTATTGCGTTTATTGATCCCTTACAGTGTCACATACACAACTTAGAAATGTATGGGGGGAAATGAAACAAAATAAGTATAATTTAACTTGGGAAAATGAAAAAGGCTTATCGGCTAATTTATAGTTCTAGCCGTACAAATTGGTTATCAAAGCTTCATTTTTTCCATTTCCTTGTTCGTTACACACTGTAACTTTACAATCGGCACCACTACTACTACTACCCAGTATTTTCGTGCCTACTAAAATTTCCTGTTTGATTTTCAATGTATATTTTAATAAACTGGGTCTAAATAATATTTTTTCCAGGTCGAAACCATTTCGAAGACCATCTTTTTACTTGCAACTACATGGTACTTTAACTGTGCATAAAGCAAAGTGAATATATCAAGTTGGGTGACCCATTTCTGCTGCGGTTGTGTTTTCCTGGTTTGCCTGCAACAGTGCAAAAAATTACATGCTTACTACGCTATTCTTGAGAATTATGCAACAAAATCTGGAATACGATCCAACAAATGATGAGATGGACATATGCCTATATACACACAAGAAATAAAAGCAATTGTGTACAATAAAAAACCGTAAAAAGCAAAGGTTGTTTCCAGCAAAACAGCAGTGGTCTGGTCTCGCCTTTCCCTATTGTTGTGATTTTGAGTCAGCTGAAAAGCCCTGGCAAGTGAACTATGGAGTTTCACAAGTAAAAGTACGTACGACTCTAACTCAAACGCGTTGCCTTTATAAGCTTAGTACTCACTCCAAAAGATTTCGGGTAATTTCGGAGTAAAGAAATAACATGAGCCGCAATACGTATCATATTTCGTTGACATGAATGATGAGATAGGTTGTGTGGAACTCATTGGGGAAACATGATGAAGAAAGGAGAAAGTTGTTATAACGTCAGCATACAAACGGCTTATAAGAAAGCTTTGAATTTTGCAGTGCATGTGAATGTGCCGTCTTTGTCTCACAGCTACTATTACACCACACCACCAGACTCCCAAGAGAAATGAGGTTTACAACAAGTACTTTACAGTATAAGATGCCTTCACACAGCTTACTGCTGCGTAATAATGAACATGCTGTAACCAACTATTATTGGTCCTCACGCTGTTGGAGATATTTTAGTTGGAAGCTGCTTGGAAGTGCAGACGACGAGATCAAAGACGATATTTGAGATCACAGCTGGCGAAATCGCTTTTATTGCTTGCACTATATCTTCATTGCCGTTCAGTTTTACTCTGCATTCAAGAAGCTTGTTAATAATAAATTATGAATCAAAGCTGTTATATTTTTTACTGTTAGGCAAAATGATTTGTATGTAAATCTTTGACATTATCAGATCTCCATTCATGCCAAGTGAAAAATAATATACATATAGCAATCAATATACATAGTATTATATTACAACGATCACAAGTGTTTGTGCAAGAAGCTTTTATTTTTATTACATATTTATATTTATACCTATGTACAAGGTATGTATCTACAATTTGCAAACATTACCGATAGTACTCAAAATTCAAGACTCTTTATTAAATATTAAATTCTAAAATATTCTCTCTAATTGATAAAATATTTTACTGACCTTGCATCATTATAATTGCCTTTTAATATCCTTTCAGAGGATTTAATATTACATTAAAATCCTTTGTAATATATTTATATTAATGTGCACAACTATATCATTTAAATTTTCATTTAAGAAGACAAGCTATCAAACTATGTACTAATTCTTACATTTTACATATGCAAATGGCAGTGTAAAACACAAAGACAGCGACAAAAAAGAAGTCCTTATTAGCCAACAAAGAACACAAGCGTTCAACAGACGGGTCAGACGTTGACACCGTAATGAGTCGTTAACCTGGCTTTGATGCTTAAAGAGCAAAATAAGAAGACATTTGTGATAATTGAAGAAGTATCAATAAAGATTACATGCAGATGCTGCCTTTGTTGCTAAACTTGTATTTTCACCGGGCGGATCCAAATTCCAAATTAAGTAGTATAATGATTAAAGACATGCATTAAATTGCTGAATAAACTGCTTTTCATTGGTGAGCACATGTTTACAAAGTGCAAACGAACATGAAGGTTTTCCAAACAAATGCTTCTTGAACACAACTTTTGTAACTTGTAGTCTCCATTCATATTATGTCGTGTTATTACATTTGGTAGACTTTTTCATACCTAGGGCTTCTACCTACCTTAATCATTGATTGATTTAAATACATAATTTAGACTTTGTACGTAAAAACCAGGCGTCTTGTTTCTGGACTGTCAACTTGGTAAGTCAGGTCATGGATGCTAGTATGAAACGTACCATTACTAATGAGGTTGCATTGTCGCTAGTCAGTGCATTAACCTGTTCTGTACAATAAGCAAGCTGAATGTTTTGTACGCTGTGCGCAAGAGTGTAAGACTGATGATATGATGATGGCTTCA
>JAHZMT010004917.1:0-26990 GCA_027743785.1 Sinhomidia bicolor | reverse complement strand
AAATTTTGCACACTGGTTCCAAAGGCATCAATAAAGCTCTGTACCAAGTTTGAAGCAGATCGGGGGCGGAGAAAGATGTAAGTCCCCATTGTAAGCAAGAAGAAAATGTATTCCAAGACAAATTTTCTACTCGCTCTCTCTCTCTCTCTCTCATACCAAAATGTAATCTGTATAAATCAGGGCAACGAGAGTTGTTGGTAATGAAGGCATTATATCTCGTAACCTTTTCTCGTTCAAAGTCGTTTAAAACGTCAAAGAAAATTGCGACGACGGTAGCGCGCGGTAATGGTGGTTTGTGGTGATGATGGTGGTAGTGGTGACCGAACAAGCAAAAGACATATTTTCTTATTATTGGCTTTACATTTTGGTTTCGTTTGAAAGTTGCACGATGATATTATACTGCATTATACAAAAATGAATGTACTTTTCTGCACCAAATTTAGATTATAACTTATTTTGGAGTTACCCAGTTGTTTTAGACGAAGAAGAAAAAGTAAACGAATTTTCCAAAATTGTACATATTGTCAGCTAGTTTTTCTCATACGAGAAAACATGCCTAATAATGTGTAATGCAATATATTGGCACACTAATGGAATCTGCGCGTTTTGAGAAACGTGTGTGTAGATATTATATTATTATATAGTAAGATTATTCCATCATATCCATCCATTTTCCCCATGTCAGACAAGACAAAGTTGGGTTACTGGCAGGGAAGGTTGATGGTGGTGGTAGCTGTTTAATGTAGGCATTTTAATGCATACACGACGGGTAATGTAATGTGACACGACTCAAATATCATCAACATCATCTTACAATGAGCTGTGACTCTTTCCAATGGCTAATGGCTTTCCCGGCTCACTCTCTCTCTCTCTTTCGCTTTACGTTCGTAGGCTCTCATGCACTCTTTCTTTCTTTCTCACTCACTATCTATCTTCACATTTCCTGGAGAGAGGAAAAGGAAGCATCTCGTAGAAATCTGATTGTGTTCTCAGTTGTGAGTGCTGAGAAGCAGTAGTTGAGTGAGAGCCTGAGAGGTTTTTGCTTGCTTCCAGTAGTCGTAGCAGAGAGTGGTGCTGGCTCAAATTCAGTCTTCTTTTCTGCCTGACAAGAAGAGTTTTGCCTTGTGTCGCCATCGGTAATGAGGCTTGCAGCATCACCGTTTATGAATTTATTCTCCCTTCTTATTCTCTCCTTCGACGTTCCTACATGATACATTAATGTATTAAAACGTACAAAAAAAAAATTTGGACCGAGAAGAAACAAGATAACTAGTCACTACAACTAACTAACTTCTCTCCCCTCCATTCTTTGTTTATTCTCTCTCTTTTCTTTATTTCTGTGTTGGAGTTCGTAAACAACAGGAAAATTGATCTAAAAAACGATTTTTTCCTTTTCCATTTTCATTCTGACTTTTTTTCTATCTCTCTCTCTTGATGGGTTCGACCATTCCAATTCCAGCATCTCAGCTTTTTGCTTTGCTGAAGGTAAAAAATGAAAACATTTTTTTCTGCTTATAGTGCTCTCTTTATAGTATAATCAAATAGTTTGGAAAGTAGTAAATAGTTAGTAGTAGAATACACGCATATAACAAGTTATTGTACTTTTTGGACATTTTATGTGAGCATCATGAAAATCTACTGACTCGCTTTCCATATCCTCATTACATTCTGGTTAGTGGGATTTGACAGACAGACAGGAGGTTAACATTTTGGTACGTACATACATACACGCAGTTACGCATACACAAAGATTTACGCTTTCATTCACACTTTTCTCATGAGAAAAAAAGGAATCCGGCCAAATACTCAAAATCTTTTGCATGCTTTCATGTGCATACAAGATATATAGACATATCATTGTTAGTATCGTCAGATTTTTTTTACAATATGCACGCGCTATATACGCACACAAAGATTTTCAAGTAATCCAGTGCAGAAAACATGGCATTTGGCTTGGATTCAGTAGAGGATGTTAAAGTAGTAATATAGCAAGACGTTGTCTTCTTCTCTCAGGCTTATTTTATTACTACTACTACTACTACACTGTTTAGCAGATTCCGGTTCTACAAGTTTTCAGTTGTGTTATTGAAACAAGGCAGGGAAGTAAGTGCAAAAAGTGTCTAGTGATTTTAGTAGTTTCCTTTTTCAAGTGATTTAATTACTGTTTTTAAAAGCAAATTGTATAGTGTATCACATAGAGGTAGACTATCACATGAGACAATTTTGCGGTTACTTTGTGCAAAGCTGTACAATGCCAATCTTACGTGTGTTCTCCTTTCTTTTACTAATTCAATCTTCTAGCCACAAATTTAAGTAAAAAGTATTTTATGGCAAAGTTGTTGAGAAAGCAAATTGACAGTTGCTGAAAAAAGCGGGTGTGTAACATTTAATAGGTATATATTGACATGTGTGTGTGTTTTACTTTCTGTAATCTACGTTTTACTCCTACTCTATCACGATTATTTTAAAAAAGAGTGAAATCTAATTGTCATCAGTGGCGACCGTGATTTATTACCTTGCGATTGCAAGTACATGCGTACATATGACAGTGCGTACGTACGTAAATTGTACTCCCCATCGACATTTTAGTAGTATGCTGCATGAATTTGACGTAAAAAATGTCTTTGTTTTCTTTTTCTGGTTTTCGTGAAGAAAGAGACATTTTCGAACAAAAGATTCAATCTCTCTCGTGAGAGATTCCTATTTAGATAACATTTGAGTTTTTTTACTACAATTTTATATTCATGATGATGATGATGATCAGCTTCTTTCTAAATCAAAAAACACTTTTTTACACAAAAGAAAACATTGTACTTATGCATATAATTATACTAACATTTTCTATATCTTTCTTAAAAACTTTTTTTCTTCTTTTGTTAAAATACTTACGCGCATTTTTTACTCGTCTGTCGAAGTTTACGGAACAGGTTTTCTGGCATTGCTGCTACATTTGTCAGGGATTAGTATAATATACTTTTGATGTTGTGATGTGATTATTGGCTGAGCGTCTGTTATTATGTCACTTACGTGTAATAAAATTCAAATTGAGTGACATAAAGGCTAATTTTCCTATTTTCAAATATGGTGTTTTCACTTGAGCAAATCTCACGATAGGTGGTAAAAACCTTGTATGTATGCGTGTAAGCAAATAGGTGTAGTTTTTAGAGTGATAATAATAATAATAATGAAATTCAATAATTCTGCTGTAAAAAACGAGAATGATGATAATAATATGAAATGTTGCAAGTGTCATTTCACTTTTGTGCTCGTTCTCTGCCGACACATTGCCTCATTTCATTTTGATGGCTAGGATAGAATAAATAAATAACAAAAAAATTATTGTTTTTTTTCTAAAGAAGTTTTAGGAAAGGAGTAAGAAGGAGTAAATAAATTATCTTTACTATGATGACCCCACCAAAGAAACAATGACAGCAATGATAACGCACACTACAGGTTTTTTTTACTGTTTTTATTCACAAGAGAGCTTAAGAATGTACCTATTTGACATAATCTAACAAGATCTGTAGTTTTGATATACCCTATGAAAACTTACGTTGTGTGGGTTGTGCTCTCTGCTGTTGTTGTGTTGAGAAAAGGAAATAGATAATTAATTTCGTGAAGAAGAAAAATGCTCCATGAAACACATTTTTTTATACAACTCCACTGCTCCTTCTTAAGTGCGTACAAGGAATTGCAAAAAAAATCTTGGACTTGTGCTGCTTAAGTTGATGGCATGATGATATAAAGTCAAATAAGTTGGGCAGTGGTGATGTTGATGCTATAAGGATGTCCTCCCCTCCTTGTTCTTGTCGTTGTAGTAGAGAACTTACAAAAAGGAAGGAAAAAGGAACAGGATGTTTTTTGTACAAAAAGTACACGCATGCATAAAAATGCGACAACATCATGCCGAGTCAATTTGCCTTATTTGCGTACTACATGCTGATGGTGAAGAAAAAAGACTTATCATCTGTGTTTTGTTAATTCCCTATTAGATTTAGAAATGGACAAGAAAGACGAAAATGAGGGGAGAGTGGTCGTTACTCAGTCACTTTGGGTGGCTTTTGTTTCAAATAAAATGGCATATTGTATTCCGTACTACTGACAACTGATGACGGTGATTAAGCATTTAAGAATACTTTAATGTCCTCTCTTCTCAGCAGCTGCAGCAGCAAACTTCAGCTATAATTTTTATATCATGGTTTTTTTTCATTGTCTGCTGATAATAATGTATAATAGAATAAGTTACGTATCTGGAGACTATCAAAAAGGGAAGCTTATAAATAAAGCAGTTAAAGCACCCTTTCATCGTCTCTTGTCTCTGACAATGGATGAATGAATGTTTTATGCGTGAGTGCGTTTGTTGCTGATGATTAGCATGCAGACTAGCACATTGACATTTTGAAGAGGTGTATGTATGTGTTTGTGTGTGTGTGGAGTAGTGCGAGTCTGTCTTTAAGAGAGACATAAAGACAGGTGGTTTGGTTTGTTGGTAGTTTGCGGGTGTGCTAGGCTGTGGGTGTTTTTACCATTTTGAAGGAAAGGCTCTTTTTGGCTCTTCTCAAAAAGATGCCAGAGGATAGACCAAGGAGGAGAGATGTAAAAAATCTATAGATTAACATAAATATATATTATGCTCGTATAAGCAAAAGAAACTGTTCAAGACGATCAGCTCAGTCTTCCACTTAAAAAACTGCTAAACAAGTTATGTATGAAAATATTCATGAATGAAATCTCGAGGCTACCTATCGTCATAATATTTCGCTAAAATTTGACTTGATACTTTCTTAACACTCTTGAAATACACATCTTGTTGTAGTGTGTCTTGTGCTTGTGTGATTTGATTAGAAAAATGATGATGGTAATTGGAGAAGGGTATCAGTAGGAGTGAAACAGGAAGCAAAATTGGAGAAAGAGAAATAACCCAAACATATGCTTACACACACATACACACGCACACATGTTGTTTGTAATCGTCGTCGTGATGCAATGTGGTAGTAGAATAATAGTGACAGGGAAAATATCGTGTACGCTTAAATACCAACTACCACTGGTACAAACAACAACAGAGTTAACATGGCATATCATCATCATCACCATCAGCATTTGATTTCTTGCAAAAGCAAACAAACTAGACTTGATTTTTTTTGGCAAGCATGTGGCATGGCATCATGGTACGATGATGGGCATGGCTTGGTGGTTGCTTGCCGTTGATGATGACAATATTATGAGGATGATGATTGTACAACGGTTTATTTGAGAAAAATATAAATAAATACAAAAAACATACTTAGGTAAGCATCTACTGTATCTTGTGCTCTCGCATAAAGTAGGAATGTCTAACGGATTAATATTTACTTGCATTGGCTTTCTTAATAAGGATGTCAACCCATGAAAAAATGGAAGAAAAAAAAGACGCGCTCTTCAGTATAATAATAATATATACAGCTCTCTCAAACTTGTCTATTTACCTACTTGAAAAAGAGTCTACTAAAAATTGGTGTGCAAATGCGTTCTGCTGGTGACTTGTACTCACTTGTTGGCGCACGTTACTCTTCTTCTTCTTATTCTTTTAAAACTGTCTTTTAGGTATTTCATCCGCTCGTTAGTTTACATATTTTTTGAATGAGGGAGAGGAAAAGAGTTGATTGAGATACACACAAGGAAGAAGAAGTTCACGAAAAAAATAAGTAAGAAGAAATCGCATGCAAAAAAAGGTTTCCCAGTGGGAGGAACGATTTAGGTTCATGATGAGATACCGTTTATATCAGGCTGAAATGTGAACACATTTTTTACTCTGTCAAGAACAACGTCTGCTGTAGTTGTTTTGCATGGATTTTTGTTTTCAACGGGCGTGTTCTTTTATACTTGTATGGTTCTGTGTGATTTTTGCTGTTAGCGTCTTTTTGTTCAACTGAAATATTATTAATGAAATATGATCTTTTATCTTCTTTGTTTATTAACGAGGGAATGATGACGACGTCTAAAAATACGAGAAAATACACTGTATTGTATAAGTTACAAATACACTAATTATATGTTTTACTTGGATGGTGTCATATGGCGTTGTTCGGTTGTCAATTCCAGAGTTGACTTTAGATACCACATGACATGACATGGAACATTTTATTCCCAAGTGTTTCTTTAATTTTTTCAAATAGCCACTTTCTGTGACGAATCTCGATTGAAATCTATATTAGATAGCAAATATAATCAGTATAATAGTTCCACCGTAAAGGTGCCGTTGGCAGAATTGATTAGTTGAAAAGAGCAACCAATTTTTTCATTGTTTGCACTTTTTTCCACCCAGCTCAGCTCCTTCCCATGTAACAAGTAATTTGCGTGGATTGGAGAAGGATACATTCTCCCTATTTTTATATTGTATGTAGTAATGTGTTATAGCGAAGAGTATTGAGCAGTAAGAGTTTTGCAAAGTGACCCAGATTATTAATAATGTTGCACTCCATATATAGGAATGAAGGTAAATCGTCTCATTATTTATGCGATATACATATTGTTGTAACTCGTTACTACTATCATCACACATTAAAAATATTTGGGTTAGCTACACACATAATATATGATTACTATGTGCATCCCCACATCGTATATTTATACTACGTAATTCAAAATAATAATATTATTATTACCTATGTGTATGTTTCGCTCTTGGTTCATATCATCATCAAAGTTTTATGTTCGCTATATAATAATAACAGTAATAAACTGACATTTTGGAAATGTCATGGGAGAAAAGGAGTTCAGTTCAAAGATCTCTCCGCCGTTTTTTTCAACATAATAATACGTCTTATTACCATGCATAATATCAATGCATATAGAATCGATTAGATATAATGTAGCTTCAGTTCAATGACGAAAATTGCCTGCAGTTTTTCAAGCACACCTGCTTTAAAAGCTCTGTGAAATAAAATTGAATGCGTGTATAACACAGCACATCATATTTAAGATGACGATAATACCTGGGCAAAAGTAGAGAGTATAGAAGTGTAGTAGTAGATAGCAAATTTTTATCTGCGGCAGCAAGTTTGGCATTTACGACAACAGCAGCAACGACGAGCCAAACAAGAGACAAATTCATGGGAAGAAAGGATAGTTTAATTCTAAAGAAAGGTCATATCCAGAAATAAACACTGCTCAAAAAATCACGTTTTTGTTGATTCTCATTCAGCCCCGTTCGTAATGAGACAAGCTTGCTAATTGATATAATTAGATTGATGTGCCTCGGCAATAGTATGCAATTACATAACATAAAAGCGAACGTCAGAAAATTACTTGCAGCAGCAAAAATTCTTTATTGGAGCACTGCATACTTTTACCGTGTGCTGTAGAATAAATTATTTAATGAGCATACTTGTATGAAAAAGTGTACAAGCAATGAAGAGAACAATGTACGTACAAATGTTAGCGCAATTTATTACTGTAAATAATAACAAAAGATAAAATGCAGCACAGGCATTGTATGTTTTTAGAAAACATAAATTTCTAACTTGACTTCACTTGACTGATTAAAAGAAAACCGGACTATTGCTTATCAAATGTGAACATCTTCGAGAGCAGGAGGAAATGCTAGAAAAATTTTTCTCACAAGTTCACATTACTTTTAAAGAAGCATGAATAGGTAATGTGGGCACATAAATAAAATTTAAAAAAATGTGTGTAGGCTTTTGACTTTTCTCCGTGTGTCGGTCGATATCGGTATCTGTGTTGATCAGTGGAAAAATGATGATTTTTCTATTTAGATAAATAATATTACGTGCCTACGTAATAATAACAAGTAAAAAGAGTTGACTGATGGTAGGTGTAAGTAGAAAAGGTTTGTATGTTTTTCACTAGTGTTTTTATATATGTGTGTCTTTTAAAAAAATATTCTTGTAGATTGAAGGATGGGTGGAAAAGTTTCGTAGTGAGTCAAATGTTGATGAGGCACCGGAGAGTGTTGAGACAACGCAGCGTAATATTGAGCAGTTGGAACAGCAGCGAGAAACAGTTCTTCAACTTTTGATTGGAACTGTCACCGAAGGTCGAAGACTGCTAGAGGAACTGAGGTAAACCACATACTTTACTTTATTCAAATGGCATACATCATTTTCAGCATATTTCAAAGGACAAAAAGGTCATTCGGGAAATATTCATATGCGTGTAAATCAAAAGTACGTGTTTTGTTATAGTGCTTTTCTGATAATACTTTATTCTTGTATAATGCTCCTTAGTTCAAGTGGCCTGACAATGGAAACTGACAATACAGGATCATTTGAAGCCTTGGAAGCTGCGCTTCGCACTTTGGAGCGTCAGCGTAATGAGCTTGAGGAACTGTGGGAGTCAAGAAAACTTAAATTAGACCTTTGTCTTCAACTTCGTCTATTTGAACGGGATGCTTTAGAGGTAAACAAAGAAATTGAAGGAATTAGAGAACGTGCAACACTAAAAATCAAATATTTAACTGTGAGTGAGTGATGACGATTATTTAATATCAGTGCACTTTCCCTTTTTCTACAGATTGCATCTCAGCTAGATCACTGGATCGAAAAGTTGCAGATGGAGGATCCAGGAAGAGAAATCACAGAAAGTCTAGCACACTACGAGCAAATGCTACGCGTCCATAATGATAGTGTTTCTAGAGTTCAAAATTCTGTATACCAGGTTCTTCAAAGAGGACAAGAGCTGTACCAGGTAAGAGGATACTCTAGAATAAATACATAATATACGTTCTTTATTTATTATTTAGCCAACGAATCTCTTCTTTTCACAATCGACAACCACCGCACCATTATCACAAAACCAAATACGAGGAGCATCATTTTGCAATTTTGGAATGTTTTGGAAATTCCATGTATTATGCACACTCCAAAAACCTGTTGTGAGGATATAACAGCATACATTTTGTATTTGATGCCTTGTAACAAATGGTGTAGTAATATTGTACGCCAATAATATTAGGTGCAGAAAGTGGCACCTTTATATATATTTCTCTGCAAAGAAAATCCAATTTTCCTAAGAACTTCCTTATTGTTGTTATTGCTGCAGAGCGATACATTTGCTCGTACATCACGTTCGCTTGTAAACTGACATAAAAATTGTTATCGCTGCAAAGAAGAAGAGTCATGCGGCAGTTTGAAGTGAAAAAACTATAAACAGCTTATATGGCTTCCTTTTCTTTTCACATCCACATTTTTAAAAAATGTTCTTATTGGTTGAATTGAATAGAATGGAGATACCGAATATTATTTGTGTCAGCAATATACAATGTGTTGAGAGATTTGGTTTTTTTCGTTTGTACAAATACAACATTTTTGTAATACATTTTTTGTTTTTGTTTTTAAACTTTGCAGATGTTTGAACGGTCTGGAATCAGTGTGATGGCCAGTAGTCAAATAAGTGCCCAGACAAGAGTACAAGTTCTTATTGAGTACGTCAATGAAAAGGAGTTGGATTGCGGGGAGGTTGCAGAGCTCAAACGTGTCCGGCTCCAGCAAATCATTCAGCTTCTTCAACTGCAAAACGAAGCTAGTCAGGTATTAAAAAATATGTTTACTTCTTTCTTTTGTCTTTTCATACAAAAAAATAAAACACATTATGTAAGAAAACTCATAAAACTAATTTAGCATGTTTCACAATAAACGCTGGCGTCCTATTCTTTTAAAACTCATTTGTACAAAGAATTTATAGGCAATTGGTGTGATTTTGAAAAGAAATAAAGCGTTTTTAACTTAGTGTGGAATGAAGTAATTAATTTTCACAAAAGCTCATATGGGTGTACCACTATAGTACGGCGGAATGAAGGAGGGACAAAGACAGAGCTAAAAGTAAAGTTTATATTTCTGCTGGTGCTGTAATTAAAATTGCAGTGTCTGTTATAATTACCCACACAGTGCTTTTAATAGTTTAGTAATCGCTGATAATTATCTTAATGCACGTAAAATGTAGGCACTGCGCACTTGTCGTTCGTTCATCTTTACATTTATCATTTCACTTGCGCCTCTTGTCATTTTAAAACAGAAACAGCAGACAATAGTAATATCATGGGTGAGTAGTAATATCATGATGGAAGACTTATACTACTACTGTAATATAACTACATATAATATGATATTTCAACCAACTTGCCATCTTGCCAACTTTACCGTCACCAATCAGTAAACACAGTAAAAACACTGCGCACACCACTTTAGATGCATTTGCACCACTACGCAATAACCAGTAGTAGCTGTAGTTAAATAAATGAAATCCTTAATACCTACATATTTGTGAGTAGCTTTCAGCAGTATCTTGCACGACCATCTTTTTACAACACTTTTGCCCATTTTTACTCCCTTTTATTTAAACTACATTATATATGTCTGCTGGTTACTCTTCCGTTTCCCACAATTATTAAGTACATCTTGCTTGTGAATCTTGATGACTGATGAGTGTCTAAAAGAGTAGTAGTACCTCTACCTCTGCCACTTTTTCCGTAAAAAAACAGACAAGCACCCATGAAACCAACATCATCATCATAAAAAACTCTTTTGATAGTTTTTGATTTGCATCAACATGGAATATGGGACAACACATTTACATGCTATATGCTATCCCTTGTGGGGACAAGAAAAAGACAAGTTTCTTCAGCGTCAAGCGTGTTCACTCCACCACAATACGCTTTCCAAATCAACATTTTTTTGATTGCCTCATCATAAAAACAGCAATCATCCTTCTTCTGTTGCTGATAGGTTGCTAAAAAAGCCACGAGGTTGATCTCAAACCCTAAACATTTCTTCTTCTTTCTGAAAAAAGATTACTGAAGATTGAGGTTTCACACTCAAATGACTATTCTACCACGTAACCACCACCATCATAATATAACAGTAGCAACACCACACACCTCTCACCTCCTCCTGGTTTTTAACGAGATATCAAACAAAAATATTCACACACAGACAGACAGACTTAAGTCTGCAATATTTTTAAAAAGATTCACGGCATGTGCTTAAAGTTTGAAAATCTTTTGAACTCAAAATCTTATCTTTTGCTGGTGTTAGTGTGGTAGGCAAAGGTTTTTAATCTGGTCACTTGTAATTTTATAATATGTACATACTACTGCTACATACGTAATGATGAAGATAAGCCTTTTACTTTCTTATGTACTGAAGTGATGCAAAAATTGCTTTGAAATCTGCAGCACTTGGCGATGATGTACTTGCTATTATTATTATTATGCTGTATGCGTACTTGGTATGAAATATGTAGGTACCTGATGCATTTAGGTAATTTTATTATGATTATTACTAAAACTATCTTTTTTACTATGCACGGCTCGTACTTAAATGATTGCACACGATTTGCTCCTCCACCACCACCACCACCACTACAATACAACCTCCCCACACGCTCATGAGTTGCATGCTAATAATAATGTATTATTGTTCAATAAGAAGTTTAGATATAAATACGTAGGTACTAAATATGCATAACTAAAGTGCTTTGTGATGATAACGGCGTACCGTCGTAAGAAATAAGGGGGAAGATGCAAGATTATTATATAAAAAGCGATTTACTTTACTAATCTAGTATTTTCTTGTTAAATGAATCAAATTAAGACACATACTCATACAATGCTAATAGTAGGCGTAATTGAACAGCTTTATTACTACTACTACTATTGTGTAACAAAAATCATGTATTTCTTTTGAAAGGGAAAGTTTTTTTTTCGTTTCTGGCAGATGACTTAAAACGACCATTTTTCATTGAGTGTACAAGCTTCAAAAGTAAATGTGGTGCTTTGCTGGCAGTAAATCACTTACACGTAATAACACAAAAGGTTCACTCGAGGTGAATTTATTCATGAGTAAAATAAGTTCCGATTGTTAATCAAAGTTATTTTTTAAAAATAAAGTATTTTTTATATTTGATTGGTTTGTTTGACAAGTTTAATTTTTTGTCTAATTAACTTGGCAAATTGGTATTACAAGATTATTGTTAAAATCTTAAAAACGGAAAGTAAACACCAGAAAGTCGTAATTTAAAGGGGTTTCGTAAGAAGGCGTTTCTTGTGATATAACCGAGGGGAGTAATAATTTCAACTGCAGATTTTTGTGGTTTATGTTCATTTGTAAGCTGTGTGTGTACATGTTCAGTTAAAAAAGTGTATTATTTTTACATATCCCATACTGTCCCAATGTGGAAATTCAGTCTGCTCTGAATATTAATTGCACTGCGTTGTTTCCTGATGAGATCATAAAGCATATTTGTGTTATTTTCATAATAAAAAGGTACACTATCCTTTCTGTTTTTCATCATAATTGGAGACATACAGGATCCTATGCTGGAAGTGCAGAGAAGACAGTAAAAAAATCTTCAGATCAACCGCAAAGTGAGATAGACGGTAGAATTTTAATGTTTTTGAGTACTCCATTATAATATGTAATACCAGTAGTGACGAGGAATGAATGAGAATATGTGATAAAAAATTATTACAAAAAACTCTAATTTTAAAAAAAAATACAACGAGGACTAGTGCACGAAGGTATGCGGTCAAGTATCAAACAGGAGAGAGTCTATTTCATGATCATGACTTATGATGATCATAGTGTAATGTACAATACTCTGATGGGTTGTTAGCGGCAAGTACATAATAGATGTGAAATAGCAGTGTTGTTTTGTTTAAACTCTTTTAAATGCGATATACGAAAGGAAATTGAGTGAATCAAAGCGTATCTTCCCATTCCTTCTCCTTCAGTTTGTCTTTCTAAATAGTGTATATATTTTTGGTGCTGTCTTTTCGCAAGCAAAAAGTATACAAAAAAACTTTTAATTCTTCATTTCATGGTCTTCCTAAAAGTCAAAAACTTAGACAACTTTTTTTTATTGTTGGTTATTAAACTCTATCTGGTAATGTTTTTTTTTAAATTAAAAGCATGCATAGATATGCATTACGTTGCATATGAGCTGAACTTGGGCTGAACAACGTAATTGTTTGATAAATAGTGAACTATGTTTGATGGAACCATTTTGCCTTGACGTACATACTCGTTAGGTCTGTTTTAAGAGGATATTATAATAATGACTGTATCTCAAGAGTGACTGCATTTTTTGGCAGTTTCAAAATGTGTGCTATAATAATAATAATAATATATGTAATATAATTATTATAATGATAAAATATTATTATGCATTCAGTTTGTTGAAGTAGTAGTAACAGTAGTATTACATCAAAAGTCTTTTGCAGCAGCAGAATTGGCTCTATCAAGATTGAGTTTTTGGTTTACTTTTCTGGCTGCTGCAGCAGCAGAAATATGTTGCATGTGTAATTTCAATTTTGCACTTTTGTGCTTCTCCTTCTCTTCTGGTAAATAGACAAACAGACCTGGCGATTATGGTAATCATGATCCTATTTTTTTCACTGCGTGATGGTTTTTCTTGTAGTTGCAAGTGTTATTCTTCGTTGGTGTGTGGCCTTGTTAAGTAAGAGGGACTAAATCACTAAATAAAATTTTGTGTGGGGATTGGGGAAGGTTTCATTGTTCCTTTGGTGGTGTACTTTTCTGTGCTGCTTGCCACGGTACGCGTCGTCCTTATTGCATGAATGTTACTTTTTTTCTGTATCTTCAATCAAGAAGACGGAGAAGAAGACGAATGATAGCAATAAATGAATTCGTGTCTGTAGGTACTTGTGTAATTGTGTCAGATTATTGATGAGCGCATTTAATGTGGGGATTTGCTCACTCCATCCTCTCTCTCTCCTGACATTGTATAGTTTCCCCCTTTTACTACCAAACTTGGTTTGTGTGGATCAGGAAACGAGATATTCGCCAGTTGGTTTCTTTTCCCTTCTTCTCACGGATATATACATATAAAAACTTGACGATCAAAAGTGTAGTAATAATAATAATAAGTGATATAGCAATTTCTTCTGAAACAGGATGCAGTGCAATATTTGACAGGAGAGAGTGAACTTGTTAAAAAAAGTGCTGCCGGTAAATTGCTGATACTTTTTGTAGATAAGTTTGTAGCCTAATTTTTAGTTTGTACCTTTACCGTTTTGGAATACTCTGTGCGATATGCCTATGCTACTGCGAAAGTTTAGAGCGGTTGATTTTTCATGTCAGTTCGCCAAGGACATTAGTGTAAGCTAAACGATAATTTTTCCTGCGCGTTTGAAGATTTTGTAAATAGAAGCACATTCTGACAGCGTTTATTGTGATACACTTCCGATCTTAATGTTATTTCAGTTTTAATTGAGTTGTTGCATGTAATTTTGTAATGTGTTAAAAATGTATTTTAAAAAATTCTTGTGCTGCTATTTTTCTAAAGGTTATAAGTTGGATCCGAAACGGCGAGACAATGTTAGCAGCCAGTTTTACAATACCAAGCTCTCTGTCGGAAGCGGAGCAAATGAAAAAGGAACATGAAAAGTTCCAGGTTGCTTTAGAGGTACATAAGTGGTTAATGTTAACTACAAAATAATGATAAATAAAATAAACTCTTTAAAATTTCACTTTCTCATCGTATCGTCGCGTCAGTGTAAAAAATAAATAAAAGTGTGATTTATAGTTTTAAAAAATATTGTTTTACGAAAACAAATTCTTAGAAAACACACAACTTTGCCGTTCAAGTCAATTTAAAGGCTGAAGCTCTCATTGGTGGCAACCATTTCGATGGTCCGGGAATCAGAAAAATATCTGATGATGTGTCCACACGCTGGCATCAACTGGTCGCAGCTGCTGACGAAAGAAACAAACTTTTCAACAATGCTTTAAATTTTTACAAAACTGCAGAGCAGGTGAGCGACCGCTTTATATGGCTTTGTTTATATTTTATTTTTTTGAACATATTTTATCATTAATAAAGATTGTGTGAAGAAGATTCTACAGTCCAAAAAAATGAAAGATGCATTTTGGCACATTTATAAAATAATAGAAAAAATATGCTACTGCATTTTAAACATATATTTAAAAACACACACATTTAGGCATATTATTATGAAACTCGTGTTGTTTTTGAAATAGTAAAGAGTCATGAATTCTCTGAAGCGTGAAATTTAGGGTATGAAGAAAACGCGTGAAAATATTAAGCTTGTTACGCATTTTTTTCAAGGAGATGCTCATCGTAATCGTGATTTTTGTTGATGATGGTTCTAGAGTGAGATAAGGACAATGTGTTGATGTGTTGAATGATCCTTGTACAAAAAACGAAGCATCATCCTCTTTTTAGTCTATTTTATAGAATTTATATTCTATTTTCTTAAGGGTAGTTGAGTACAACAGACAGAAGGGTAAAGAATGTATAGAAATATTGTAATTATTAAAGCTGTACAGTGAATCGTGGTGAGATTTAAGGATAAGCATCTCACGAGTAGTATGGTTTATCGTATACCAAATACCAATACAATGCATGCGTGCATGCATTTTTTGTACTTCTTTAATTCAGCAGGTACACATTTTAAAACAAATTAGTCTTCATCGTCATCAATGTTATGCAATAATAATTCAGGCTGCAAAAGCAAAGCGTGAATAAACGTATGCAAAATATTGACAAGACAGTTGAATTAAACGTTTATCTTCGATGATAATGGATAATCTAATAATAAACTGTTGTGATTTTTTTCGAATTTTTTCGTTAGGTGTGCTCCGTTTTGGATAGTTTAGAGAAGGACTACAAACGCGAAGAAGATTACTGTCATCATGCAGACGTGAATATGAAAAATGGACCTGGTCCTACAAGTCCTACTTTAGCGCCAGGAGCGCCACAAGACAAGAGAGCGTTGTTGTCAACCCTCCTAACAAAACATCAAGAGCAGAAAGAGGCCTTTCTTAAAGCTTGTACTCATGCTAGACACACGGCAAGAAACTTTTTGAAAATATGTCACAGAGTGGCGTATCCATACCAGTTTGAAGCTGGCGGTCTCGCATCTCCTGAGGCTAAAGTGAAAGGTATTGAATAATACAAGTTTAAATAGTTGAATTAATTGGTTGAGTTTATTGAGCCCTGTCTTGTCAAAATATTGTTGTCATTCATTTATTTATCTAATATTTCAGGCATTCTTGACAAACTTCTGGCGCAGGAGAACAAGGTAATGCAATTTTGGACAACAAAAAAGAAGCATTTGGATCAGTGTCTTCAATACATCATGTTTGAGTGGTAAGAGGAGATAGAAGAAAACAGAGACCATACATAGATTTTTAATGAGCTTGGTGTTGCACTTTAATTGGAAAATGAGCAGAAGCTGCTGCTATGAAAATAGGCTATCATTAAAACTCTTGTATTCAATTTTCCCATCTGCAAACAAATAGCTCTGCAAAGCAGGCTCTGGATTGGATACATGATACGGGTGATTTCTACCTCTCAACGCATACTGAAGTGGGTCGCAGTCGGGAGGAAACGGAAGCTCTTCTTGTGGAGCACAATGAGTTCAAAGCGACGGCAAAGGTATAAAAATAAAGATAAGCTCCACAACACAACTATTTTTGTATGTTTAGTAGTAGTACTTGATAGTTTTAGAAAGAGAGATAATCAGATTTGCGCTGAAATGAGGCTAGTGGTGGTGTGATTAGCGGCAGCTCAAGTGAATCTGTGTAAACATGAAGACAAGCAGCATTGCTTGTGACGTACTTTCACTCCCACAAACACTGTGCCTGTGCACAAACTTTGCATGCTTTTTTGTTGAATTGTCAAGTCAATATTGTATTCTGATTTAAACCAACATTATAATATATAGTGGTAATTTATCTGTTTTTGTGCATTTCTTCGATATAGGAGACGAGAGAGCGTGTTAAACTACTGATTCAGTTGGCTGATAGTCTCGTGGAGAAAGGTCATGTCCACGCAAGTGATATCAAGCAATGGGTGGCCGCTGTTGATAACCGTTATAAGGACTTTAGTAGTAGAATGGACAAATACAGGTATGTCAAGTTTATGCATGAACAGAAATTGGTTGAAAAACAAGTTTGAACTCACTATGTATGTTGTTCTGTCTTTCACCGTAGATCTCAATTGGAAGGTGCATTGGGCATAAAAGATGGAGACATAAGGACAGAGTTGTCGTTGGACAGAAACTCAGACTCCAGCTTAGAGTCCAAAGTTAGCTCGGAAGATGGCAAAGTCTTGAAGGATCTAAGTGAAGAGCAATGCAAGCGAAAGCGTCGAAGAGAGTAAGCCAAATAATATACACTATAATGGTTTTATAGAGAACAAGAAACTTTTTTATATTTATTTTTTATTTGCCCTTCACAATATAATAGTAATTTTCTTGTAAAATTCTTTTTGTAACTAGATTAATAATGAGCGAATTGCTACAAACGGAGCGATCGTATGTGAAGGATCTTCATGTGTGCATTCAGTATTATCTCAGGGAAATGCAAAACAACCTCACTGTTCCAACGGCTATAAAGGGCAAAGAGCGAGTTATATTTGGCAATATCGAAGAAATTTATGAGTTCCACAAGGAAGTTTTTGTTAAGGAATTGGAAAAATACGAGACGATCCCGGAGGATGTGGGGCACTGTTTTGTTACATGGGTAAGCAATTTAGCTTCGTATAAATAGTTCACTTATATATTGTATAAATGCAGAAACAGAATAGAGAACGCAATGAGGAGGTTGATTATTAGTATTATTACCAAAGTTTATCTGATTACGTTTTGTACAGGCACATAAATTTGACATGTACGTGCAATATTGCAAGAACAAGGAGGAGTCAAATACGATGGTGTTTCAAAATGCTGGCAATTTCTTCGATCGTGTTCAGAATGCGAATAGCCTTGATCATCCTATCG
Source organism: Sinhomidia bicolor (assembly GCA_027743785.1). Lineage (NCBI taxonomy): Eukaryota > Metazoa > Arthropoda > Collembola > Entomobryomorpha > Entomobryidae > Sinhomidia > Sinhomidia bicolor. The sequence goes on along the minus strand of JAHZMT010004917.1, from coordinate 9,226 downwards.
CAGCTTATCTCATAAAACCCGTCCAGCGAATTACCAAGTATCAGCTTCTACTGAAAGATTTACAATCGTACTGTGATGAAGGGCAAGGTGAAATCAAGGTAGGAAAATGCCGTACATAATAAAGCATGTCATAATGAAAATAAAAAGAAAATTGAAAGAACCAATAATTTAAAACTGTTGTATATCTTACACTTGTATATTTTATGTTTTCAGGATGGATTAGATGTTATGTAAGTCAAATAACATATTTTTTTCTAATCTAAATAATATGCTTAACAAAAAATGAGCTTATTAAGTGAAAGCATTCAATTAATATTCATTTCCTCGCTTTAGTATAGCATTATTTTGTTCGCAAAACCAATTTTTACATAAGCTAAGTTTCTTGATCTTTTGTAATATCATTTTCGTGAAAAGAAAGAGTTGCCTCAAGAGAGTTTCTCTTTGGCTTCTCTTCTCATATTGCTATCATGCGTGCGTGAGTATAATGTGCATGTTGAACTTTTTTGTGTTCGTTTATTGTAGACCTCGGATTTAGGAGTAACAGAATGTATCGAGGGGGACGACTGTAAGTTTGCAGTTTGGACGGGTAGATCTCCAGTATCAGATTACAGAATTGTTATAAAAGTAAGTTATTATTGCTGTATGATTAGTTTCTATCTGAAAGCAGTCAACGCAAGAATTCTGACCACGTATTTATTATTTGAACTGGTAATAAAAATTTTCCTCAATTTCTTTTTTCTAGGCTGCTACACCTGATATAAAAAGACTGTGGGTAAAGAAACTTAGAGAAGTTATACAGGAGACTTATTTCAATAACGCATTGCGCCTTAATGCTCCACGAAGTCCATCCAAATCAGAGTCCGGTAGCCATAGGTCTAGCAGGTAAATGATGCATGAATGAATGAATGAAGAAGGCATACTGCATAGTCGTGTAGACAAGAAAAGAGCGGCTCTTGGTTCTATTTGATCTCTGATGCAAAGCCGCTCAACAATTTCTATACAATGAGTATATATATCTACATGTATACATAATGACTATAAGTATTTGCATTTTATTTCGATACAGAGATATGGAAGAAATAGGATCCGCGGATGAGTGCTTTGACATAAACGACAGAGCCTCCGAGACATCGTACGGCTCTGGGAATAGCGCTCAAGATCCCGACAGGGTAAGAGTTGATTTAAGTATTATCTTTTTTCCATACGCTTATGCTGCTTTCAACTTGTATGCTACAGAAAAAGTGTTGCCTTCTAGTTTCTAGTGTTGTCAAAAACTACTTCAAGTCGGGAGATACGGTTCAAAGCCATCAAATATTTATGTCTCTCAAGCATATATAATATGCAAGTACAATTTGAACGTGCCAAGGATTAAAATTGAAGTGTGTGGAAAATGATAATTTATCTCCCTTTCTCTCTCTCACACACACTGTTTTTGAGCACACTACTGCTTTTCAGGGCATGCTTTCGCTGTTCAAAAAGATGTTAACGACAATGATATTATGTAGGTTGTCACCCGGGGGCAGTATACGAATGAAAGCATTACGTACTTTAACCTATATATAATCTACGCTGTAATCACTCTTAATAAACTTGATAATAATTATATAGCAGATTATACATGCTTACGACCAAGTTGTTGTACATATTTGTGTACGTAAATATTATTATTATTACACTATAACAGTGGCTGGAATAAAGTTGGAAGGAAAACAGCCCCCAGCTAAATCGACATTGTATGGTTCAGCTCCCAGTGAAAGTTTACCATCATTATAATCATGGGGAATACGAGAGCCGTTCTTTGTTTAGAATTTCTAGTGTTGCTTGACCTGAATGCTTAAATAAGCTGATGTTGCGTCAGTTGAAGCCGGAATAAAATTTCCGTTGTAGATATCCACATTACTACAGGCACTACAGGAGTTTTTTGGTAGTACAGGAATGAAATTTGATAAGAATAATAACGTCATTCAGTTCGGCAGAATTCTTTCCTTGTAATCAAATTGAACACAGAGGCTTTAGTTTTGTGACAAATTGGATGCTTTCTCTATATGAATGTAAATATGTGCATAGCGTATAAATGCTAGTTCACTAGTTCACTGTTCCCAAAGCTAAAAGGAAAAGTTGTTTTTGCCATATGTGTCCCGCGTAACATGTGTCAAATGTTTTCTAAATAGCATTGATCTCTTATTTTGCTCTTGTATTCGCATTGCATCACTTTGTTTTTATTACGCGCGCGCTCTTTCGACTACCCATTGCCTACTCATTTTTTCTTATTAAATTTAGTGCCTATCCAATGCTAACTTTCTTAGAAGCATATAAAGTTTCTTACAACTAAATTGATACTTGAAAGTGCTCAAAAAGAATATATTATACTTTGGACAATTTACAATGTCATGAGACAAAAGGACGAATGAGCAAAAAAGAAAACAAATAGATGGAAAGGAAAAAAACAAAAAAATAAGATTTTTTTACACGTTCAAAGTACTTTCTCCACTGCTTTTTACATAGAGGTCATGATTCAGTTGGTTTTTTTTCTATTCTTTGTGTTTATGATACGTATAACTGAGGGATTAATGTCGACCCAAGAAAATCCGGTTAAATCTTGATAAGTACGTAGACGTGCTGGTTAACTGATTGTAACTTGCGCATCTTATCACAACAGTTCATGTGCTTTCGTGATGTGGTTGCTGCTGCTACACACAGGTTCATTATTCATTGTTGTTGTTTAAGTGAAGAGGATTCGCGAACAAAGCACGCTGCTATGTAGTATTAATAGTAGTAATAGTATTTCCAAACTAAAACCTTTATTATGCCAAGCCCAGAGAGATCCAATTACTTTTTCTTCTACTTCTTCTCTTATCTCTTACAAAAGTATATGATGCAAGAGAAAAGAAAGCTACTCACATTTTGCTTTTCCACCACCTATTCTAAACGTCCTTCTGACAACGACAATAAGTTCTTGTGAAGGGAGATGCGATGAGATGAGACCCATAAGTCTTGCTTTCTTCTCTTCCAACAACAACCAGCAGAAGCAGAAGGAGCAGTAGCAGATAAAAAACATGATTAATATTATTTGTTCACGTTTCTAGTGCAGTGTCATGTTCAGATCTACAGTTAAATAGCAGCACACACACACATTATCTACTAGTATATTATAGATAGGAGGGCTTGAATTTAAGACTACATCTTTCAAATTCCGCTTTCTGTTTGAGTTTGCTATTCGTCGTATCATCCCCGTAATTGTGATGAATAATGCATTGTAGTGTCGAAGATTAGTCTTTTAAAGCTTGTGAAAGAGAAAGTAATAAAGACTCAAAATTCTGTTTACCATGCAATAAGTGTGCTGCTGTGTGCTTGACGGCGTAGTAGTAAGAAGTACATATGTACATACATAATACTTGACAAGTATGCGAAAAAAATGCTGCAGTAAGTAGTAAAAGTAGAATGTAGTGTCATTGTTCAAAAACAAGTTAAGGGTTAGCATATATAAGAGAATCTAATAAAGCCTAAAGCGTGAGTTGAGTAGACAAAAAACTAAAATATATACAAATAATAAGTTTATAATATATCTGATAAAAGATACATGCTACTTGCTGCCTCTCTTGTATTAAGAAACTTGAAAAAAAGTTAGGCTTTTGTATACCAAAATGTTGTACGGTGCGGTGGGAGGATGTCGGAGCTTTAATAAAAATCATCATTCTTCCACGATACGACTACGACATGCTATTATTATTATTCGTTGTCTTCATATGAATTACGCTGTAAATTGCATGGCATAACATTACTGTGTGAACTGTAGTAAGCTCTCGCCTCGCTAAACTCTACATGATGCACTATTATCGCACCATCATCATCATTTCACCGCGACAAATGAGTGCTAGAAACTTCATGTACTGCTGCTGCAGCAGCAGTCGGTTTAAAAAAGGACCTCATGTGGTGGTATGGCAGAGAAAATTGGAGAAAGCATCATGTTTACAGCAGAACTTTACTTACTTTACTTTTTTTGGCTGTTTAACCTTCTCTCATATGGCACTGTTATCATCATCATCATCAACACTACCATGAACTTTAAATGATGATGAAGATTATGAGAATCTCTCTGGCATTCTCACTCTCGCTTTTTTCTCTTTACCTGATCTAGTTTAGTTGTAAAAACAAGGCGGTTATACATCAACTTCAAGAGACTGTGGGAGTAGAAGAAGTTTAAAGCTGATTTCACTTTACTCTCGGTATACCTAGTTTTAACATGCGGGAAAAGACTAAAGATACGAGCGGACTAAAACTAGTTTTCTTTAAAAGTTAATATAAAAATACCTTCATTCATTTACTCGCTGTTCATTCTACTCTTATATAAATCATATCTCTGTCCCTTATCTAAATGCCGCTTCCTCAGTAATCGTCATGAACATCAACATCATCAAACGGACTTGCTTTCAGATTATTTCTCAAAGTCTGTCCAGATACATTTTATAAACAGCAAAGAGGAGGAGGAGGACAACGACAAGGCTGTGAAGTGATGGAGGAGAGAGCAGAGGAGCTTATCCAAAGCTGCTTTATTTTATGATGGCGTTTCATTTCTAGTAGAGGGAAGGGAAGCTGGTAATTATTTTACAGAATGAAAGACCTGACTAGATACACTGACTGCTCTAAACTTGTTGTTTACTTTTAAAAGTAGTATTTACCGTTTTCCATCATAATAAGCAAAAAGTAGAGGTTTTCTCTTCTGGTTTTATTTGAGGTTTGTTTAGATTAAATAAAGGGGGTCATGGATGCTTCCCATCCTCTTTTTGCTCTTGAACATTTCACAGTAAAAAATGTAAAAACAAACTCCAAAACAAACACAACAGCTTTACCGCTCGCTGTTTGCTACTACTAGTTGAATTATATTGGCATTTTGTTGTTGTTCTCTCTAATGAACAAGAATACTTATATAATATATATATAGGTATATTACTTTTGCTTGCTTGTGTGGAAAAATAATAAAAGTAGGAGGAGACGATGGCGCTGATGGCATGATGATGATGGCAGTGGCAGTACTACTCAGACAACCACTCTGGGCAAAAAAATATGAAAGGAGAGAGAGAGAGACTAGACTATACTACATAGTTTCAAGTAGTTTTTAAAAAATTATGTAGTAAACGCTGACGAGATGATTATTGAATTATGTGCTGCACGAATCAGCCGCGTTGATCATGAAAGAAAGCATCTCGCATCACTTGACTACTTGCTTGCCCTCGGATCTCGTCAACTATTTACCCACCCCTCCTCTCTTCACAGCGCTTTTCCTCGTGCTGTTGTGGTGCAGTAAAAACAGTTGAACAGTTGAAAATGTTGCATGTAATGATGTGAATAAAAAAAGTTGAATACAGTAATAATAATTGTCGTTGCTGATGAGCAAGGAATTTTTACCATTTTTTGTGTACATTAATTTACGGGTATTGAGGAAAGTAGAAAATTTGGATGACGTTTGCATGCTCTTTGATGTGATTTTTTTTCAAAGGCTCATTTAAGGTCGTAATGTCAAACAGTAGTAGTGGGACTGTCTGTGAAAAAAGTTAGTGGTGCGGTAAATTTTTCGCAGTAACAGTACAGTACATCAATATATAGAACGAATGCGGTGGTTACTGGTTTTTCATACATTTTTATATGGCACTTCCATCTCAGTAGTTTTGACATGATGTGATGAATCGTGTGCGCTATGCATGGGTGTAAATGGCTTTTTTATGGTGCTAAATGCAATCCTCCACACATACTCTCTAGACACAGTTTGGTACTTTTGGGTTGAATAATTCATGAATTTAGTGTCCAGAAAAGGGATCTTAAATCATTGCGTGTGTGTGAAACTGCTTTGGCAGTCCAGACTGCTGCTACTGCTGGTGGTGGATAAAAAAGTATTCGAAAAATGTTTTTTTTCCATATATTATTGCTAGAGTCAATTTTTATAATGGGTGTGGATGAAATTGTACGATTTATTTTTTAGAAAATAACCAAAGCTTGAATTTTTTTTGTCCGTAGAGAAAATCTGATTGTGAAGTATCTCTAGGTAGTTTTATCTCCAAAGTTTTTGGAATATGTTTCAAAAGTTGAGCTATTTCACACTCATTCATATTCCCTATTGATCGAGTAACTCTGATGAATATAATGGCTGCAAATTAGATATCCTTCTTATCCCTTGCCTGTTCTAAAGTTGAAAACTAGATACTATCCACGTTTCACAAAATTTTTTACAAGAAAAGTAAAAAAAATGTATGATTTAAAAAACATGTGAACATTTGGGCACGTAAAAAAGTTTACATTGAATGCCTTCTTTTCTTTCTCATTTCTGAAACATGTATTAGCTTAAAAATCCAACTTTCCAAAGGCGTCTTTTCAGTTTTTTGTTCATTTGAATTCTCCAAAAGTATATACAAGTATTTAACATAAACTAGGATAGAGAAAAGATTATTTGGTAATGGTGACATCCTTTACTGCTTGTGCACTACTTGCAACAAGCTTTGTACAAAAAAGGCAAAGAAGAAGAAAAGTTTTTCGTTTTTTTCCCTTTTCATCATTATTCGCAATGAGTGAAAAGGAAACGACTCAAGTAAATCCTTTGTAGCAGTAAAGGTTAAGACTTTCAACTTTACAGATAAATGCATAGTATAGAGAGGGCATACATGTATAGATTAAACACTGCACTAGTGCGGATATATCACTTTTAGGCTTTTGTCACAAAGAATTAAACTTGAGATTTTTTAAACTTTCCAAAAAGACAAGATTTGGGGTCACTTGAGATTCTAGGCAGGACTCGGGACTACTTTACTTGCAAACATGAAGTAGCATACCATACTATTCCTTCAACCCGAAATACATAAAAATAAGTTTGCGTACTCTTTATGTATGACGCAAGGTAAACCACTTTGTTCTCATTCATGTAAGGATCCTCTTCATCTTTTTATTCAAAAAGGGATCTCTTTTCTTCTCCTCTCCTTACAAATGCGAAAGGTAGTTTTTTTTTACTTCTTCACGTCCAGTAACAATATCAGTAGCCAAAGAATAATTTTGTATTCCAAAGTAGATTCCCATAGGGAGATGCAGGATAGCGTGCAATGCAGTAGAAAAGAATACAACTCAACAACTGTGTTGGTGCTGCTACTGCTGCTATATTGTTGAAAATTCATCTAACTGGTGAATAAAAAAGGTTGCAAATTGTAGACAGGAAGTTACAAAAAGATGTATGTATGTATGTATATTCCATCTACTAAAAAAGTGTACAACGTTGGAATGCCCCCTTGTGAAAAAAAATTGTGAAAAGGGATACATGTAAAATTTATAAGAGAAAGGACCTTTTTTCATCTGCTTTCATAATAAAGAATCTCCAAAGATTTCATCATGTTGTACTGAACACAGGCTGAGCCAAAAAAGAGAAACGGGATAATGTAATGTATTTCATTTTGTTGAAGAAACATGAACAATAGAAATGAATAGGTATATTATATGTTTTAAGAATATATTTTAGATACTTGCAGTTATCCTCATTATCTAGAAAGGGGAGCTAGAGAAAAGCAGTAAATTCTCTTATTACTTCATTTGGAAGCCTTAAAAATTCGTTGGAAAGTCTTTAATAGTTAACTTGCTCTTCTTCTGATTGCAACTTAAAATAGATGAGCTCTTTTTGTGTATCTTTGTTGTTGTAGTAGTAGTTGTTGTTGTTGAAAATGAAGAATTCTCGTGATAAAACTCATCAGGCGCAGCAGTCGCAATACTTTTTTTTATATTTATGTCAACAACATTGTCTGGAACAACGGAACTTGTTCTTTTCTTTTGGGGTGAGGATTATAGGAATAGAGTGGGCTGGGTTGGTTACGACATATTGGCAACGAAATTCACACATTCAACATGCCGAGATGTACATTTATACATACTATGCAATGCTCATACTCTGCACTTTTAGTTTTTACTAAAATTAAACATTTCACAAGCAAAGCGATACTTACTCATTCATCCATGTTGGATTTATCCACTGGTGAGAAAAACGTATATAAAATATTTGCAAATATCTACTAGGTATAATATACGATCAATATAAAAAATATAATGTTCCTATTTATCTTTTTCATCTCTACTTTCCTGCTCTGTCTTGCTTTCTTCTTTTTCCTTTTGTTGTTATCCTGCTCTCTTAAGCAGGAACCTCACCCATTCAAGTGGATATTCCTAGTAGAATCATGTACACAACCGGGGAAAGGCTGAACTGGGCCAGTATATTGGTTCATTTGTTGCACAATAAAAAAACCTGGTGAAAGCATTGTAGGAAAGTTGCAATAGAAAATGTGATGCTGTTTCTCTTTACTCTTATTTGTTATATACAGCTTTTTATCAGCTCAGGTTCATTGTAATTTCCTTTATCCCAGCTAGAGAATTTTACCATTTATTTTAATAAATTTTCTACAGCTATATTGTTGTAATAAGAAAGTAAATATTTTGTGGTGTAGACTTTGAAACTGATTTCTTTATGCTTGTTTACAATAATTACATGCCTAAAAATAGTTGCCCGTGTTTGTTTTGTCTTTTTTAAATGCTCAGTGGAATTTTCTTTCTCTTATAAACATTCCATATCATCATATGCCTATATACAGGCACCTAGATGCAATTTCCTCATGTGCTTTTGTTCTCGCTTGTTCTCTTTGGAATTTAATTCGGTGTGACCGGTGACCATATGTTTTGTCTAGAGAGATTACAAATGTGTAGAACTTATTGACACGCAGTTGCCACTGCTTCAGTGGCAACAGAAGCACTTTGTCATGCTTGGAATTCCTAACAACGACAACGGCAAGAATAACGCAATATAATGGTACACGTTTCAATTTGTAAGACAGAATAGCCAACTGGCACAAGATGTAAAATGCGACATTTAATGCGGAAACCCTACTGCATGCTACCAATTTGAGTCCATATATGCGGATTACATGGAACGAGATACATCAGCAAAGCGATATTACTTACATATTATTATCGAGCTCAAAGGTAGAATAACATTCTTTTAAATTAGTTTTTTCAGTTTAAAAGATACGTACAATAAAGTCTAGACTCAAGTACAATAAATAAGTAGAGGAGCAATAAAAGTGTAGGTATGTTGCTATTTACCAAGTCGATAGCATAGATATATAATAAAATCTAGATAAGCAAAAACGACTTTTTGCTGTGATCGCCAACCAAAATTGTTGGTGTACCAGTGTATCCAGATGAATAA
>JAHZMT010004916.1:0-13382 GCA_027743785.1 Sinhomidia bicolor | reverse complement strand
CTGCTATTATGCATATAATTAACTACAATGCTGCCCACAATCATTGAATAAATGACTCCAAATTTCGGTTCCAAAACAGAAACACATTTATACTCTAAATTGTCTTTTCTGGCTTTGAAATATTCTCTTGGCTGGTCTGATTTGGCCATTTTCGCTTAATGTCTAATGATCATTTTGTTACATTCAGGCATATTCCATTATAGCGATCCTCTGAGTGAGATTAACAAAAACGTATGTATGTTTCTTGTACGAAATTCGTGTGGTTTGGTTGGGAATCGCTATTCTGACATTTCGTTATGCTTTTGTCTGTCTGTTGGTTCTAAAACTCTCTATATATTATTATCGTCAACTTCAAATTTGTATGCACTACAATCAACGTTAATGAGTATTCGCCATCGGTTCCGACGTTGTCTTGGATAGTTCATCACTGTTCTGTCTAGTCGACTTTATGTTTGATAGATGTAGAGTTGGATACTTTTGTGGTATGCAAATTGTTGTGACATTTTAAAATAATCCATGAAATCCAGTCGTCAAATGGTGATTAAAAGTAATTGTGACTTTCAACTACGAACTGTTTATGCAATAAACTTGATAGCAAGCAAGTTTTAATAGTAAATTAATTTTCAAGTGACCATCTAGTAACCCAAAAGCATTGCAATAATTCTTAATGAAATCCTAATTTCACATATTCATAGATTGGCCTCCAAGTTTGAAGCCCTATAATGTGCATGGTGTGAATCAGTAAACTTGATCGACAGTAGGCTTATGAAATATGATTTAAAGCAATATTTTGTTTATTTGCACCTTAACCTCTTGTATCACCAGCGCTGGATGCCGCGAGAGTATATCTTGTTTTGATCAGCCACAGAAATTACTATAAATTCGTGAAAAATTATTACCTATCATAAACGGTCATTGAAGTATTATGGTGTAAAGTTAAATAATACTTAATAATAAAAATGCTGTAAGTCATCCACAACGCTGGTATCCTCGACCTATTGGTCATGTGAAATTCGACAAGCGTCAGGGCTTTTTCAATCTGGCAAAAATTAGTCTGGGTTACTCTACGGTTGCCCATGATGGTTCAAGTGCGTTTTTCCATTTTATATCTACCAATTTATATATACATGAATTCAATTTTTCCGTTTTCGGCGACGCTCTGATAGCTCGTGGTAAAACGCTTTTTCTGCTTTTTATTTTCATCATTTTGCAAGCAAAGTGAGACATTAATCACGTGTGACACGTGTGCGTTTGGTGAAAGTTCGTATGAATACCGAATACTGGACTTGATCGGTCACAAGTAGCTACGTACTTGATTGTGTATTTCTACAACGCCTAATTAAGTACAAGTTTCAGCACAAATTGACCATGTACGCATGCATCTTTCGATTGAAAATGATACTATTTGTAAAAAGAGCAATGTTACATTATTACTACGGTTTAGTGTACCTCGTACTTTATATCGCTACAGTTTGGGCAAGCTTTGAAACTTTTAAAGATTAGATTCTCGGAACCGTAGATGCAATACGTATTTAAAATATATTCTGTGATTAGAAACCGGAATATTGCCAAAGTTTGTGGATTGGTAACCTAGCATTTAATAAGAGATTGTTTTATTAAATCATTCATTTTAATTGACGAAAAAATCAGGGGCGCGCTGCTCCGTCTGTACATAAAAAATTGTATAGCTCTGCATTTCAATCTATGAAATCACTGCCGCTAGGTTACCAATCCACCAACTTTACGTTCATTGTAATTGGAGTCTTTTCCAAAAAAGGAAAAAATAACTAAAATATGAATAAACTGACCATGTCTGCTGAATGCGTAGACGATTGAAAATGCCGTTTCAATGTGCTTTAATTTTTAATGTTATTTTTGCATGCAGAGTTACTTGGCTTTGGTAAATTATAGTTTGAATATCCCGTTATAGTTTATGAAATTTCCCGTAGTTTTAATGCTAAAGGTTGGTTAACCGTAATTGTTGCTTAGAGTAAATCTGGCACATCAAGTACCATGTTTGTGTAAATGATTTGGTCTACTGCTCAAACTTTTGCATAGTTAAACTTTATTTACAATTTTGAATATTAATTGTCCATTTAATTGATCAGTGTTATAATCTATAAACTACGAGTAAGTAATTATGAATTCAACTTGAAACTACAAGAGTGACATGAACTGACATTCTTGGCAATAATCCTTAAATTGTAGGGTTTTCCTATTATTTTGTAATAATTTTACTTTACAACGTCAATAATTTAATAAAATTGTCGCAAGTGGTGTGACTAGAGTATTAGTTTCTCCAAGCGTGCCAATTAAACTCAATACCCCGTCTCGAGTAAATGGTCACGTAAAGCGATGATAGTTGGGGACACATACTCCAAATGTTAGTAGCGTTGAGGTCGTCAAGACAACTCAGAAGACGCAATTTTTTGTCTTCTCCACTCTCTATGCGACTCAGTGGTTCCACTACTTCACTTGCGTTTTCGAGTCTTATTTCCAGATTAAATGTTTTTAAAGATTGGGCAGATGCGAGAATAAAATCCAGATTTGCCACGTTTTTGAATTGTAATTCTAGGTGTTCAAGGAGTGGCAGGTCAAGTCGCATCAAATGACTGTTTCTAAAAAGTGCGTCCTTTTCTTGTGGCAATTTTGCCTCTGGCAGTTTCAATTTTAGAGTGGTGAGCGTTCTTTTGAATTTTTCGTTTAGTACACGAAAAACCATCGGCCAGGGAGTAAATGTGATGGACAAGCTCATGTCAAGAGTCAATTCTTTGAGTGTCCAAAGGAGGGTAGATGAGTACATATCGTTGATAGTGTCCGGTTTTGTCAGACACAGCGACAGTGAGCTCAGCCTGGGCAATGCTTGATTAAACAGATTGTCTCTGTAGTAAATGTTGGGGGGGGTGATCACAAGGGACCTGACCTGTGAGTTTGACCGCATCAACTCATTTACCATATCAGGTACTAGATAACGTGTGGTGATCATTTCCAAATTATTCAATGTTGGAAGCGGATTATGAGTAAGAAGTGCACGAAAATGGGCCAGCTCTCTTGCCGTAATTCCCATCCTGCGTTTGAAATTATTGATCCGAAGAACTTGTATGTTGGGTAGAAGCGACATGATGCTCCAGAGTCGGGTATACATTTCTGGTCTTGAGTAGGCTGATACCACTTCGATAGAGCAGTATAGGAAATGTGGTCCATACCTTTCAAGGACGTTGAGCACTCCCATCTCTAGAAAAACCGGTCTACCCGTGACTATGCTAATTTCTACACTGTTTCCGACAATAGGGTTCCTGTCCGTTCCTTGGTGTGTTGTCTGGAAGTGGCGGAGAAAACGAATTGAACGACCAAATTGTCGTCCATTTGTTAAGTAGCAATTGCGTCGGATGAATTTTCTTATTTCTGGACTGACGGTCAGTTGATTCTCTTCTGATGAAAAATGGAGTGTGTGCTCCCGAAAATAGCTGTCGATTACGTTGCACCATTCTTTGCAGACTTGACGAAGTGGAGTTATATTACGCATCCATCCTTTATTTACTTTGTCAGTTACTTCACAATGTCGGTGTATTGAATTGCTATTACTTGCAGGATAATTGTCCTCCAGTCTTTGTGTGAATACCTTCCACACTCCATTGAAGAGAAACTCGGTTTTCCTCGGAGCAAGCAGTTGTCTCAGGTAGCTACTACTGTTTGAAAGTGCTGCCAAATGGTCAGGATTTTGTACATTTTTGAGCACGTGGAGCCACATCTATATAAATTTATAGAAATTATAGAAATAAATACAACGAGTATGACGCGCTACCATTCAACTTTCTTTTGACACTATGTGAAGGTACAATTTCTCACCTCCTCGGGAAGTAGTCTTTGCAGGTGGACAGACTCGCTTTCATATCCGGAAGTATCCATCGCTGTGGAGAAAATCGCTTTGAAATTGTGTCTGTGAATCAAAAGAAGTTGTAAGACTTTGAGTTGTAAATTTTTAAATAAATAAGTCAGTAGTCAACCAGTAAAAAAATCCAACACTACGGTTAAATTTTTGTCATTGTCCTGGCAATCTCATATGTGTAAATTTCACTATCCCTATACCAAAATGCAAGTCTGTCTTTGATGGAGAAATTATTATTACTAATAAATTATTTGGGAATGCTCATTGTTCGGTCTTGCTTATGTAGTACTGTAGTTTTTTTTACTAATTGCTTGGTGGGTGGTTTGTCGCAAGACAGTATGACAAGTTGGGCTCAAAGTTTGTGTACTGGTAACCTAGCTTACATTGAAAGCGATTGCATTGTCTTGTAAGTTCCATTTATATTACAATAAAATTTTCTCACGCAAAGGAATTGTCGACTTGACCAAGCTGGTTGTTTAGTTGAAGGGAGCGTGGATTTTTGCTGTCCATGCTTTGCAATTTTTTATGCATGTTGGACAGGTCATTGAAGGTGTGTATGCGTATTTGCATGGCGTGGTGTCAAGGTCGGTTGGTCACATACAATATACAACCGAATATAAACTGTATAACTAGTGTGTGCACACTAGAGTAGATGTACCTGACTAACTGGTGCATTGTTGCACCCACTGGGGTGTGGGAGGGTTTTTGGTAAATCCTCCATAAACTTTTTCAAAACTTTTAACCAGTAGCCTACAGATTTTCAACATTTACCATAATCACAAAGCTGTTGAGGAGTGCATATGCTAAAGTTATAACTGTTTTTTAGAGAACAAGAAAAATACTAATGGCTTCACATGCTGTTTCATAAATAATACAGAGTCCGGGGAAAATTTTGTATCCCCCAAATTTTTAACCGTGGTTTCTGCAATGAACTGGTGATAAACGGGTTTGGGTAAGAATTGACGAATTGTATTTAAATATGAAATATTGTCATGAACACGAATTGGTTTAAATTCTAAAAAAATTTATCAAGAGTTTCCGTTCATTTTAAAGTCGAATGATGTTCACTTTGGGATACCGATATATCTTGACAATGAGATGGTGTTTTGTGGGCTACGACACCAATGGAAAAAGGATGACTTGACGATTGTATAAGATGGTTTGAATATTCAGTGAAGCAGAATGTGTTGCTAAAACGGTATCTTTTCCGCTTGCACTAATCTTACTGTGAGTAGACGAAAACTAATGTTTTTGTGCGTTTTTCATGAATATCGGATCACTTTTATTCTTAGAATTTGTACCTAATTTCAAGTTAATACTGGTTTAAGAACATGCCATTTTATGCAAATGTTTGCATCTGTTTGTCCCTTTTGCTTGCATGTCAACATGATATCTCGAAAACATGAAAACAATATTAATGAAAATTTTAATTACTTAAAATCACGGTCAGCGTTGTGTCTTGAGCTCGTCTAGTAGTTATGTTGGTAATGTTTGAATATTCCGTTTTTCAATGTTTAAATGTTTAAATTGGAAATATGGATGGGAAAAAGCCCAAATATGACGGATGAACCGATCAGAATATTTAAATTTAAATGCCATTCCCTACATATTTTAAATACTCACAGAGTTGTTTGTGAATTCTGCTGGTTGGAATGAAGCTACGGTCGATCGGACAATATTTTTTTTTAAATTGAATTTATTACCTCAGACAGATGTAAAACTATCCAGTGTTTTATGGGACGACACCGCCAGTGATGTATAGATGGTATAGAGGCAACAAGGAGAGCAAAGAAGGTCAATGCATAGTTTAATTTAAAAATCCAAAATATGACACAATTAATGGCTTGCGCTGGTCTAGAGCTGTGAGTTTTATTAGCTTTGAAATGTCAACTCAACAATGTTATCAGGATTGTAAACTGTGGTTTTGTCAACTAGAGTCTAATTTTAAACTACGGTTTAGTTTAGCTATTTAGGAAACAAAATTTTAACTTTGGATCACAAACCGGATTCGAGGGAAGAGGTGAAAGTTGGGAAAATTCTGCCAATGGTGATATTTTTGTTAATTTTGAAACGTAATGCTGCAAAGTAAACTAGTATTGCTGGTGATAACCACGAAAATTTGACACAACCCGTAAAATTTTAGACTTGTGCTTCCCGACACTTGTGCTAAAGTTGGAAAGAGAAATGAGTAGAACGCACAGACGGCGGGTGAAAATATAGCAAAGCGCTCAGACGGTGCTAGGAAAGAGTGTTGTTTCAAAGCACGCATAATTAGTAAGTGCACTTTTCGCCTGACCTTCTCGACACGAGAGGGGAGAGGCATTCTCGACGGTACGTGACTTGTGCACTACGTGTTGGTGTTGACGGGTGCTTGCTCTTGCCTGGCTCTGCACTCGTATGTCTCTGTGTATCCTTCCGCGCGTAGTTGCTGTTGGGTTGGTGCACACATTAGCAGATGCATTTACTAAATTTGCATATGAAAAGGTGTGTTGTTTTTTTTAAAACTGTGTCGATTGAATAATAAAATATTGGTTCTTGCCGACTGGAATTACTCTATTCCACTTGTGTTGACTACAGTGTAACAACACAATGTACCATAATGTAACGTTATAAATAATAATTAGCTTGTGGCCTTAAATGGTAGTGTGTCTGGTGTGATAGTGATGCATTGGATGGAAGGGAGCTGAAGCGTTATAACAATTATGTTTTTTACAATAATTTTTCTAGCTTCTATATGGTTTTTGGAATTTCAAAAATTGTAATGTAGACATTTAAAAATGTTGAGTATATTTGTAGAGTTTTCGCCAGACAAAGAGAAGCTACACATAGTCTTCATGTGTAATAGAAATTGGAATGTGTTGCACGCCGTGTGTACGAAAGAAATGGAGATTATAAAGCAAGCAAAGAAATCGGAGTCCGAGAAGATGAACAAATCTGATCTTCGAGTCAGTCTTGAGGGTTTGTCTGCTGTAGAAGTAGTTTCATTTTGCAAGACGTTCCTATTGCAAGACGGTCCTTAATTCATAATTTAATTTCGAATTTTTGAATGCGATTGGTAGTATGGAATTGTGATTGGTCAAGGCCATACATTTTCTAGCAATATGATTGGCCAGCTCTTACTCTTTGTACTGCTTGTTATTTGTAGCAGAGGTGTAAATTTATTCTCATGCAATGAGAATTTAGAGTAGAGCTGTATGTTCCCATTTTGTCATCCCGCTTATATCAGAGATGTCCGTGGGTTCTAATTTCTAAAATTTGAGAATTTAGAATCGCTCTAATTTCTAATTTTATAAATTCTAGTTCTAAAAGTTTTTATAAATTAGAATCGAACTTTCAGTTTTGGAGAACTAGAAATTAGAACTTTGGAATTGACGTGTTGAGAAATTAGAATAGAACTTTAGCATTGTCTTTTTGAGAAATTTGAGCTGTTTCTAATTTCTTAAACTCTGTTATTTATTTACAACAGTATATACAATTTTTTTACACTTGACTAATGCAATACTATAAGCATGGTCATGCTGTTGATTGGTGTCGTTTTACTTGTTCAAGTTGTGCTCATGTCTTGTGCTCGCTTACACCTGATTAATGCCTTCACAATATTTTTTACTTCTGCTGTTCTCTGTTTTGAGAGACATATTTGTTGGTCAGTGATAAAGGTTGAGAGGATTCTGAACAATATCTGGCTTCGTTTTGCCAGGACTTTCGCAGTATTTTGCAGAGAGAAACTTGGAAATAGGAAATTAGAATAGAACTTTGAATCTGGGAGGTTGAGAAATTAGAAAAGAACTTTTAAATTTGGAGGTTGAGAAATTAAAAATTAGAATAGAACTTTGAATCTGGAGAGTTGAGAAATTAGAATAGAACTTTTGTTTTGGTAAGTTGAGAAATTAGAAATCAGTTGAATGATTTGACTTTTTTACTTTTAGAAATTAGAAGGAACTTTTAATTTCTCATCCATATTTGCATCTCTGCATATATACAAATACTACAAATACATAAATGTGGGCTGGTATATAGAATGGCGGCTCTCGTTTTGAGGAATGATGTCAGTTTTGCAGAGTGATAACTGGGAGGAAGGCGCACAGCAGGTTGTACTTTTCTCAGTTCAAATATTTTACATCTCTGGTTTGTACTTGTATAATATGCAAATGTATCGTAATACATTATCGTTGCAACAGGCCAAGTCGACGTTCAGTTGTTGAACTTTTATTGAATTTCTTCGTAAAAGAAAAGAATTTGTGTATGCAAGTTCGATTGTTTCCCATCCCTGCTAAAAAGCATTAGCATTAGATCACTAGACATGGTATAATTATAAGAGCATTAAAAAGGATACGAGTCAAAGCAGTCTTTAGTGTGAGATCTCCGACCGTTTCTCAGCCAAACAATTTTTTTCTTTCTAAACACTTTTCATTAAATAGTCGGGAAGACAAGATATTCAGAGAAAAGAAAGAGTCAGCGAGGGGGTGTATTTCGTGATTGTGTGCATGAAAAACGCTACTAGTCGCAGTTTATTGTACCACAGTGGTTTGTTCTTTTTCAATTTTGGTCAATCGCGAGTGTTTCCATTATGTTTTATACGGAACAACTTTACAAAGTTTGCCAATTTAAAAATTTTATTTCCAATCTGCTTTGCTAAATATCTGTTCAAAGTTTTTGTGGAAGTGATTCGCAAAATTCCGTTTATCTAAATTTGAAAAAAATAAGGTTCTTTGATGTGGATTTAAATCATTGATATAAGGCATCACACTATAGTTTCCTCTCCTTGGTGCGGCAGAAGCCACGGTCCTGGTACGGTCACTAGCATTCAGGTAAATAAAACAATTATTATTGTTGCCAAAAATCACGGATACTGAACTGTTTCCATGTCCAATTTTAAAAAAAAGCTGAACCGTATTGGTGTATTGTATGTCAATATGCAGTACACATAATTATGGTTTGGTGAAAAATTTAAATGGTATTACTTTTAAGCTATTTGGGCCATGATAATATGATTTAATTGAGTCGTCTTTCTTTGTGGAATTTAGCCCCGTCTCCATCCGAAAGTACCAGATTACACGATACCCATGCGACCAATTGGCGTTCGTGGTCGCGCCAGACCTAGGAACTCCTCGGGCATTCAGGTAAATAAAACAATTATTGTTGCCAAAAATCACGGACACTGAACTGTTTCCATGTCCAATTTAAAAAAAGGCTGAACCGTATTGGTGTATTGTATGTCAATATGCAGTACACATAATTATGGTTTAGTGAAAAATTTAAATGGTATTACTTTTAAGCTACTTGGGCCATGATGATATGATTTAATTGAGTCGTCTTTCTTTGTTGAATTTAGCCCCGTCTCCATCCGAAAGTACCAGATGACACGACATCCATGCGACAAATTAGAGTTCGTGGTCGCGCCAGACCTAGGAACTCCCCATGCGTTGAGGTAAAAAGACAGAGTTATAATTAAAGCTGTGGGTAAATTCACGTTAGAAAGGTGGCCATATTTTAATCCCCGTGTTTTTGATCCCCATTATATTATTCACGAACAATTTCATATTCATTCGTTCAGTTTAGTTTATCATCTCCTTTCACCTTCATCAGCTTGTGTATTTTTTAATTTCAATATGTTATCATTTGCCTTGCCATCAGTTGAATCATTAAACCCTATACAACGTCACACGTTTATTATCTAGTGTTTGATTGAACCTTTGACCATCACCTTCAGAAATATATCGGAAGGCTCAAATTTGAAAATTGTATAAAATTAAAAATTATATTTAGTACAATAATTATTTTCTCGCAACTGTACATACCAGTCACTAATGAACCTAGAAGGCTAACGTGTAACTTGGTATTTTATTATCTAGGCTCCATGCTTTTTTAATTTTCTGCTATTTAAAGTAGCTATGGTCAAAAAAATATAACGCAAAACGCTTATGAACAAAAATAAAAATTTAACTGAACTGGACGAGTTGCCATGGTATTTATATCGTAGTAGCGTGTATAACTGAACTAAAATTTGTTATCAATACTAATACTCGTTAATATAGCAGAAGTATTTTTAAACAAAGCAGCACCAACGTATTTATTTCTGGATAGCTTATTAGATGTTGTGTAATATGATATTAGAATTTTGAAACGATAGCAACAGTACGACAAATTCCAGATTGAAGACAATCCCAAACCTCGTTCGAAATTTAAATCGCTGAATTCAAATATAACGGCGATTCAGAGAGTCGGCTCTTATTATTGACACGAGAGAAGATCTTGTCAAAAACAGTAATCCAAAATCGTCAGAATGAGTCAAATATAAAAAAAATATTTAGCAGGCATATACTTATATTTGAACATTCTGACATTACGATTACCAAACGGATGGTCAACTTGTTCAGTCAGGTATACTCAAAGGTTCAATCAGACATTTGGAAAGAAATACGTGGCTTCATACAATATGTCATCACTAACGATTTCGTGTTTCAAGTGCTGGCAATGCGAAAGATTGAAATTTTAATAAGAAATAAAGTTATGAAAGATTGAGTGAGATTGATATTAATCTGTTCATGCAGTACATGATTCCGAATAAAATAATGATGATAAAATGATTCAGGGATGAAAAGAGTAGGGGATTAAATTATTCGAGATGAACTTTTGATGGGGATTAAGGTTCCGCAATTCGGTTAGAAGCAGTGGTACCCAGATTCTATTGTACCAATCGATTTGGACTTTGTTTGAAATGTCCATGTCCAAAATATCAGATCCGAGAAAAATTGCCAGAGGAGAAAAAATGGTGGTATAATTTTACAAAGACTTGAAAATCGACTCAGAATCTTCATGGCAACATTTATTAGCTTGTACAATTTTCTTTATTTTCGTCATTGATTCGTTTTATGCACATTTTAAAGAAATTTAGCACTAAAGCAGTTAATAGCAGTTTCGCTGCGTATTTTGTTCAGTTGTAAAAATGAGGTTGGGTTAGATTGGGTTAAATTGCAGTTTGGAAATGACTTGAGTCGGTTCGGTTGATTTGTTTTAATGCGCACTAAATATCTGGAAAATATGGCTTTATGTAAAATGTGAAGAGGACAGAAAATGATCGGGAGAACATGTGGAACCGAATGACGTGTGTTGATGTGGGGATAACGGAAACGTAAAAATGTTCTTAAAAATCCGTTTATCGAAATTTGTGCCCCTGTAACGTTTTTTCGTGTGGATCTTGGGATTTGATATTTTGGATGCCGACGTTTCATACAAAGTCCTATCAATTGGTACAATAAAGGCTGGGCCACCATTTGTTCACTCTATCCAAATTGTGCCTGATGTGACAATTTACTTCAACCGTATTGTTGAATTCTATTTAGGCCGAGTTAAAATCGTATCCACTGTCTACGGCCTGCGCGACGGTTACTACTCTTTCAGGTAGGCTTGCATTCAATTATTTACGATAGTGATGGCGAATGATTGAGTGGGTAATAAATGTCTCTTGATGTTTTTATTTACCACTGTACAGAGTTAGGTGGACCAGTTTGTTCAGGTGAGAGTAACCTTATGGTGGAGGACGTTAGCGCCAATTCTTTGAAAAGTTTGAGAGGCGTTCATAACGTGTCTGGATTAGAAAGATGTATGGGAACCAGACAACCCATCAAGTCGGGATTCATTAGACAGGGGACGGGAGGGGAGATGTTCCGGGTGGCTACGAATTATTTCCACATGAATGTGGTACCCGATTTTCAGCTCTACAGATACCACGCCCATTTTCATCCAAGCGAAGACTCGACCCTGTTGAAGAAGCTTCTTCTTGGTAGTCAAGAACACCTGATTCCAGATTTCATTTTTGATGGGGAGAGTTTGTACACGATTAAGCCTATTCCGTATGAGAAGCGAGCACTGACCATTGATAATGGAATAGTCAAATTTGTCGTTGTTATCAAATCGGCAGGAATTGTCATGCCGAACTCGCCCATGTTCATGCAATTCTGTAATTTGGTTATTCGAAAATGCCTCTATATGATTGGGATGGAGGAA
Organism: Sinhomidia bicolor; assembly: GCA_027743785.1. Taxonomy (NCBI): domain Eukaryota; kingdom Metazoa; phylum Arthropoda; class Collembola; order Entomobryomorpha; family Entomobryidae; genus Sinhomidia; species Sinhomidia bicolor. Next base: position 1,486 of record JAHZMT010004916.1, on the reverse strand, counting down.
ATTGGTGGGTTGCATTACGACAGCCAGGCCGCAACCACTTTTCCTGACGATAAAGTAGAAATTTGGCCGGGGGTAAGGACTGCTATTGGAAACCATCAGTCGGGAATGTTCCTTTGTCTTGCACTTACTCACAGGTTTGTGAGGTTGGGAACTGTTTATGACCAGATTGAAGCCATCAGGGGTCGTACCAGAACTCAACAAGAATTTGTAAGTTTATTTAATTGAATTTATTTGGACAAGACATTTTGTGCATCATTTTGTTGGATTTGTAGGAGCAAGCAGTGAGAGGGGAATTGATTGGGACCTTTGTCATTGCTCACTACAACAGATCAAGTTACCGGGTCGATGACGTTGACTTCAACGTTACACCCGCGTCATCATTTAAACAGCCTACCGGGACAGATACTACTTATTGGGAGTATTTAAATAGAAAATATCGAATCAGTATAGAGGATATGTGTCAACCTGCTTTGGTCTGTTCACCAAGTAAGAGTGGTGTGAACAACGGAATGATGAGGGTCCATTATTTGTTCCCTGTGCTGTGCAACCCGGTCGGATTGACTGCGTCATTGCAGAGAAAATTGGTCTTGTCTAAGAGTTTCCGTGATGCTTTCAATTTCTGCCCTACTGAGCGAAAAGCAAAGTTGGATGCGTTCGTTTGTAAGCTCATAAATACGCCGAGTGTCCAACAAGAGCTCTTAAAATGGAACATTGGCGTTGTGCCTGCTTGTGTAATGGCCACAGCCAGACAGTATCCTGCCGAGAGGATCCTCATGGGGTCAAAAACTTGCGAAACTAATTTCGCTGACACTGTGGACTGGTCGCGACAGTTAAATGGTATCACAGGCTAGCTAATAACCAGGTACGCTTCCCATTACTGCCTAATAACAATAATTTTGTATTTTTCAGAAAGTGGAGCGTTGGTCCCATGCGACCTGAATGATTGGGTACTTTTCGTACCCGCGCCGCACCTATCCTTTGCCGTAACGTTTACGGATGAGATAATGAACGCAGCAACAGCGTTAAACGTGAACGTGGCCAGCCCTCTTGCTGTGTAAGTTTATCGTTGGTTTTAATTATACCTTATATTACGCACATTCTATAAAAAATTAGTTTTTTCAAAAAATTTTTTTTTGCTTTATAGTATTCCGTGTCAGGACCCTCAGCGAATGGCCGCGACGGTTCGACGAGAGTTGACTATACGGGGCGGCGATGTCAAATTCGCAGTAATCGTCCTTCCCTATAGTCACTTTGCACTCTACGCAGAGGTGAATAGGGTTTGCATTCTAGAGTTTGAAAGTAAGATTTTGCTGTTAATTTACATTAAATTTTCCTAAACTCGTTCTAGTTGTAATTGTATTGTTTGGTTTTGATTATCTTGTGTTTAGTTTGCAGTCAGTTCTGCATGTTGGAAAATTTTACAGAGCGTGGTGGGGACGCAAAAAGGAAGCTAGAGTACCTATTTTCTCAGGTTGTTGTTCAAATC
>JAHZMT010004915.1:0-23409 GCA_027743785.1 Sinhomidia bicolor | reverse complement strand
TCACCAGTATTCTATTGGTGAAAACAGAATTTGAATAGCTCTTGTCGTTTTCGAGAAATCGTGTTCACGGACAGACGGACGGACAGACAGACGGACGGACAAACAAAACATCCGCATAAAGTAGCTCAAGCTTTCGCTACTTAATAATAAGTTATATGTTTAAGTATGTAGGCACATAGTATATGCATATGTATGTGGATGGGAGAACGGCAAAAAAGCATTTGCGGACGATTTCGTTCCGCGGCGTATAAATATTGCAAATTTATTTACTAGTATGCTTCGTCTTCCAGCATTTATGATTCGTGCTCTCCAAATATACATGCTAATAATAATCCTGTACCAAATCAATGGATTGATTTCTCTCAACTTGAAGCAGAGATATACATGGGCTTACACACTGTTTCTTATTCATCATGGTCAGAACTCAGAAAAGAAAGAAACATCCATGTGTGTTGTATTTTCTTCCTTTTTTCCATTCACTTTCCTCATGCTTATCTTGCCACCTCAAAAATTGATGTTGTTTGTGTTTTTTGCTCCATCATGTTTCGCTCTTTTAACTCAATCAAGCTTGCTTGCTTGCTCGCCTGCTTCGCTTTATTTATTTTTTACCTTGACACGAAAGAACAAGTATGTATGTATGTATGTATGTGTAGTGCTGTAAAATGACGATGATGTTTCCAAGTGCTATTTTCCTTTGACTTTTTCATCTGTTTTCTCTCATCATCACCATTACTTGCCGTACCTGCCGTTTGCATCATCATTATTATCAGTCAACACATGTTTGCCGTAACTGAACAATCTTTCGGGCATGTACTTAGGCATGTATCTATGGCTAGCTAGTAGTGTTAACAACACTGCTTTGTAGTAAGTAGTTGCAGAGAGCATGGTCATTTGTTTCTGAAACAGTTGGACACATCTGCAGTGTGGAAGGTTAAAAACTAGAGTAGAAACCAATGTCTATAATTTTCAAAAAAAAGAATAACAGTTTGGTAAACATTCCAGCTAGAGAGATGATTCGAGAGAAAGTTCACCTTCTCATTATGCCCTTTGCATGTATGTATGTATGTATGTATATACCTATGTGTATTTTTACCTGCTGCTACCTTTTTCCTGCCGCAAAACTTGCTTTTTATGATGTAGTAGTTAGCAGCAGCAGTAGTAGTTGAAGTGCAGGGGTATAATATTTATGTTCCACGAATAAAAGCATACGCATGAGAAATTTTCCCTGGCAAAAATGCGGTACTTGAGCGTAATAATGATACTACACACATGCCATTATAATACTTATTGGTGCTACTTATACCGCCATAATATCAAACTTGACTTGTGTTTTCACCACCACCACCACTGCTGCTGCTGCTGCCGCGCCATAACTAACTCAACTGCAGTTTTTTTTCTCTCTTCTTTATCTTGATCATCATCATCAGCAGCAGCAATATGATGATCTGTAATGTAGTTGTTGTAAGTATAGTAGTAGTAGTAGTATACTACAGGCAGTGTAGTGGACTGTGGACCGCTCAACCATGTAACATTTGTGTAAATTTGTTACGGAATATAATCTCGTTCAAAAGGGATATATAATAATATGTATCTCTGTTTACCTGGAATGTTCACGTATTACCTATATACATAGTAACAATACTTTACTACTTTGTATCCTTGCTTGCCAGCTCCCGTTTTTTTGTACTAGCTCACTTACTCGCCCCGTAAGTATATCCTGTTCAGTAGGAAAGTAGACAAAAATAAAAATATATAACGCAGACCGGAGAACAGTGAATTAGCCATCATCATCATGATCCAGTTGCCGCTATTAGTGTCAGACATGGCATATTATTGACACAACATAAAAAACAAATGACGCAGTGAGTGAGTAGAAACGTATTGTCGTTGTGCTATTAAAATGTCCTGAATTACCGCACCGCTGCCATTGGAATATTATGTATCCATTACTGTTTATCTTGGCAGCGCTACAGTCATTTTCTCCCGAGGATGATGAAGTAAAAAGAAGAAAGCAAATATTATTTTGCTGCTGCCACTGCTGCTGCTGTGAAAGATACGCTATTATAGCAGAGCAGCAGCAGCAGTAAGAATAACATGTTCAGTTCAGTTAAGGGAGGGAGATACATGAGTAGATAAGCTGATACTGATATTACTACTAACTAACTACCTATGTATCAAAACAAAAAAGCTGTCAAACAAGAAAATGAACTGGAGTCTGTTCCCAAAATGCTTTGCAGACTAAATAACGTTGAAAATAATAATATGTTGGGATGTCCAACGGATAATCATTTCACAACGACGGTACACACACGCAGCACAAACATATTAATAAAAATAAAAATATATAACCGCACTCACAAGTCAGTACTACTGTCAGTAACAAGGACACAGCAGGGATTTGATTGAATATTGTGATATTGTAGAAAGACACATTTCTGGTAATTAGTAATTGTTTCTACAAAAAAAAATAAGCGGGTTGAAATAATGTCAAATGTGTGTCAATCGTCAGTCAGCAGCAAAAATTAATACGGAATTGTTTTTATGGCAGATTTGTGCATTTTTTGATGCAATATTTACTTGAAAAGTAATAAATGTATAAATGTGTAAAAAAAAATCTACAATTAATTAGTCTCGTGTGTCATAATAATATTTTTTGCAAATAATGTAGACACAGTGCTCCTTTACTCTGGCAAGAGTATCCATTTCAATTGCACTTTTATACGTAAGATGCTTTCCTCTCATATTATCGTTGACGTTGTTGTACCTTGAAAATTCTGGATGCTGTCCTGTCCTGCTATTTACATTTACCCAAGAAGAATGCCATTTTAAATATTTGCTTATTTTACTTGTGTCTGTCTGAGCTGATCTGCTGGTCATGTTGCGGGTTGCCTGCTTATTTTTTGTGAAGGATCACGCTTGTTGTTGTGGTAGCAGTAGTAATAATAGTAATACTTTTGCTGTTTTTTACTTCACGTTTATAGTAGCGGTTGTCAGAGAACTCGAATTTGTTGTCAAGTAAACAGGGGAAAAGAAGTAAAAGTAATAATAATAATAATACAGGGATAGATTTCGACTATAGAGCTGAGAGCCTGACTACTATTAGTATTATTCTGGAGAATGTAAGTGCTCAGTTTGCATGTGCCATTACACAGCTTGCATGTTTCGTCGTCAGCTATAAAAATGACAATGTATTTTTTTCTCTCTCTCTGCGTGCATCATCAATATAGTAGCACAACCAAACCACTACCGACACTTTCACTCACTTTTTCTCTTTTTTTTTTGTTTACCTTTCTTGTTTTTGTACAAGTACATGTTACTTTTTTGTACTATATAGCATCATAATAATAATAATAATAATATGTAAAAGTACATATATATATAGTTCATTTCATAACATATATCTACCTACCTAAAAAAATCTACACATTTATTTTGTTGTTCTTTTTTTGTAATTTTGAAAAGGTAGTGTTGGTGCAGTAGAGTAAAATAGAACAAATAATAAAAACACTCAAGTTTATTATTTATTTATTATTTAGTTCACCCACCTTTTACAGTTTTTTTTACGTTTTACGACGACCATGTGGTAGCAGTAGCAGTAGTAGAAGTCCTTTACAGTTTATTATGATTTTATTATTAGCTGAGCTACTACATCGGTCCACTTTTTGATTTTTCCACTTTCATTCGTAAAAGAGTACAAATAATGTTGAATGTTGTCTATGTGGTTGTTGTTTTTTTTGTTTTTTTTACCTGTCATTTTCAGGTATGTCAAAGGGTGTCTACAAAGTTGCGATGATGCGGACGGCTGCAACGGCTCGTCACGACCCAGCCATTTCAGCACCACCACTTGTATCATTACTACAACACTAGTACTTTTCCTGATCGGCTCCATCACCAGCACAGGACTGCTGCCAGCCTATTTCTTTCTTCCTAACAATTTAGTGCATCAGAATCATCATCACCATCGTCCTTTCCACTTTCCGGGTGGGATTCAACTTTTGTAGCTTTCTCATCCAGAATGCCGCTCTGGGTGGATATGTAATATAAATATTGCATTGTTGCTGTAAGCCACATAATCTACTTCTACTACAGCCATAGTACTAGCATCATCATCATCATCATTACTACCGTTCGTTCGTTCAATGAGTTTCACCAGTGTTCTGTATATCGGATGTCAGGAAAACAAGTGGAGGAGCAGGAAGCAACACAGCAAGAAAACGAAGCGAAGCCACTCTACTATTTTTTACAATTCGCCATCTCATTATTATGTCAACATCAACTACGCCAAATAAAAACGGCAGCACAAATGACATTTTATATTGTTCTTTTAAAAAAAATACAAAGCTACAGGAGCAACAGCAGGAGCCAGAAACGTAAAGCAGAAAGAAGATTGTAACGTTGTTGCGGAATTTTTACAATCCTCGCAATTTGTGTAGGTGCACATCTAATAATGCACTGCTATACTCTATTCTTGATGATGATGATGATGACGACGACTACGACGATGACGGCAATAGCATGATTTTCTCTCTCGCAGCAATTTTATAGTTTTATAGGCTTTCTACTCTAAAATGGGGTCGCTTTTTTATTACTGCTGCTTTGCTAGGAGGAGAAAGTGAACAACCAGAACGAGCGACGAGACTAGGGATACCCACATGCATACATAGTACACTTGAGGACCCTGGTAATTTTGTTGAGGTTTTATGGGCTGTTATCACCTGTAATCGTATTTATTATTATTGGCTGCTTTAAAAAAATCACTGGGTCTCCTTTTACTATTTTGGGATAATTTTGATGATGTGTCAGAGAGGAGGCGAGAGAGGGGCAGAGGGAGATTGATCTTTTACAGCGTGTCTCATTTTCCAGCGAAAATTGTCATTTACATACATACGTACTGCGTGTATACCTCTAGCAAGAGGATGGATGAACTGGAGGGAAGTGATTGCTCTTGATGATGTGCTCTCATGTGACGTGTGCGTGCGTGTTGTGTAGCACTTGTACCCGCTACCTAGCAGGGAGCATCAAAAGGGTGATGGGAGTTGTGGGAGGGTGGCTGCTGCTGGTGGTTGTGCTTGTGCTGCTGGGAGCTAGCAGCGGATAGTGGCACTAGAAATATAAATACATACCCAGATAGTTTGACTTGGACGAGCTTGCTTGCAAGTAATTTATTGTATTGTCGTAAATGACATGTTTGGTTTCCTGTGATGTTTTTAGAATGGCTTTTATGACTCCGGGATTGCGTCGTTTTTCTACTTTTTATTCTTCTTCTTGAACTCTTCCTAGACAAACGTCGTGTAAGTACACAGCTAATATTACAGCAGCACTTTTTTTGTTTGTGGCAGAGAGTAAAATATCGTAGTGTACAAGTATGTAGGTATGTACTTGGAAAGCGAGTGACTCTAAAACGGCGATGACATCATGACAATGTTTTTGCAACCTCACTTATTGTTGCTCGTCCTTATTCACCATTTTCCTTCCAAAAACGAGCATAGCAGGCATACTACTACTCCTTAGAGGCCTCTTTACTCTCGCTTCCCTGGTTGACTTGCATAATGCTATGCTAAGCCATCAGAAATCAGGGAGAAAAAATCTTCAACTGAGGCTTTCTTAAATTTATTTATTGCACTTGTTATATAAAGTTTGTTGTGTAGTAAAAAGTTTAGTGGGGAAAGTCAAAGCAGATGATAATATGTACTTGTCAATAAATATATCGTCGTCGTCATCATCATCATCATCATCCTCGTCTTTTTTTTAAATGAACAGCAGCATATTATTGCCTCGATAAATACAATACAAGTTATTTGCCATTCTCTTACTACTACCACGTATGCCGACGTTACACCGATTACTACTAATATAATATTTGCATGCGGCGGCGGCGGCATCAACTCCAAAGAAATTATAATGTTTATAGTCGTTCGAAAGAAGAGAGAAAATACAAAAAAATGTGAGTACAGAACACGATAATTTTTTTCATCGTTAAAAAGTACATGTAATTGTGTATCCATGATGGTATTTCAACGATAATTAAGTTGCTAGATGCACTACTAGAGTGCTTCTTCAAGTTTACACGAGTTGTTTTCCATGCTAATAAAAATAGTAGAAAAAGCTCTGGCGTTTTTATTATTTTACTTGAAATTCAGGAATGAGTCAAGTGTGCACGAGTGCTATTTACTTTTAGACTGATTCTTTGATGGAAAATATTTAGCATGTAAGCAGATTATATATTATTATGAAGCTCTAGGATGGTTTTGTGCCTGGACAAATGTTTACCTAAAATTGTTATTGCCTGTGTATAAAAATAGCAGGAGAGGGAGGACAGTGATAGAATTTTTTTAGAATCCTTAAATAGCTACCTGAGTTTCTAGTAAGAAGAGAGTCAGCTAAATAATGCAACATTTTTTTGCACCCAGTCTTCAGTACAATTATTTTTTGTAAACTGATTATTATTATTGCCAACTAGATGTAAATATATTAAAAAGTACAAGAACTACCTAGAAACTTAATACAATTTTATTCCACTGGACAGAAGTGGTGGTGCAAAAGTAATAGGATATGCAATGGTGAAATGACTACTGGTTATGGAGAAATTTTCTTTTGAGATTTTACAATTGTTGAGGAGCAGCTGACAATTAGTGTCATCATCATTATCATTGTTGTATACTATTTCCACGTATTATTATTTTGATGGGTAATAAAATGAAATAATAAAAAAACAAACAACCTATCTTGAACAGCCTTCATTATTGAAACGCAAGGCTTGGGTACTGTATAGAACTACGTAAAATAGAGGAACCACTATGAGGAGACCAAAATGTAACTAGCGGTTTAAATTTCTAAAAAAAACTTAATATTTCCGATAGTAGCGAAAGTTGTGTATAAAGTTGTTAAGCTACAATACATAGTGTAATATACTGCTTAAATATTTATGAGGCATATCTGTATTTAAACATTTATCTTAACAAGTAAAATAGACGGTGCACGTTAAATGTAGGCTAATGTTGCGTGTGTGTGTATTTTAGCACTTTTTTTTGGGGGGGGGGAATCGGAACAAAGTACCATAAACATGTAACAAGTGTGCGTGTCCAAGCAGTGAAAGCTGGCTGTACACAAAATTCGGTGGAGTAAGCTATGAAAAATTGTAATTTAGAAGTAATAAAACTAATGAAATTCATGTCAGATGTTAACTATTAAATCAAGCGCTTGAAAATGTTTGGTGCACATACTGTATGCCTTTTAAAGAAAAGAAACCAACAAATCAACCAAAAATATAATAATTTACAAAGAAATACCTATAATAATAAAACCATAATAATATGCAGAAAAAGAAGAATTGAAAAAAATTTTGAAAGTTTGAAACTTGATTACATCGTAATTATCTCCAGGTGGCTTTTGGCAGCAGAAGCTGTAGTTGCTTTTAATCACCTCTTCTATTTCCCTAATTAAACTTGTATCATAATAATAATCCATCATCATCGTCATAAATGAAGACCATAAAACAGTACATGGCATGTTTGTAATAAAATATAGCTGGTTTGGAGTTTAAAGAGCATATAACAAAAGCATAGCATACCTTCCGTCCGCGAAATCATTTCAAAACCTTTCCTCTTCAAAACAACAACTGAAATTAAAAAGCAAATAGATGAGCAGCCTTCTCTCGTGCAATTCATTCGACTTAGGATTCCAGCCCATTAAATTAAGTGTACTTTAACTTCAACCGTAGCAAATTGGTATGCCTTCACCTAAAGTAAGGAAGAAGGCCGAAAAGGTCGGGAAACTTTTTATAGGTAAGTCGACGCTACTTGCAAACTTTGGCGTTTCGTCAACTACTGATTCACTAAAATTATTGGAGCGAATGAGTGAAAGAAACTGTGGGAAAATGGGGAGCAAAGTAGAGAAGACGATTAAAGAGAATACGATAATGATTATAAACAGAACAACTCGATTGCTTCACGGCTTTGCTAAGTAGCACGCACGGTGCTGCTTTCTAATTATAGTCTGTCAGTCCGTCCGGCAGTTCGTCCGTTGAGCTCCCTTCAAATTTACTGTACAATTTCAGCAGATAAAATTACAGCATCTAATAGCCATTTGACAGATCAGTTAAGCAACTATTAAAGATGTGGCATCTAACCGTATGCGAGATATGCAAAAAAATTTGTAAAGAAATTTTCATTTCGTGCTACTTTCTTCTAAGTTGCAGCATTATTGTTATTTTTATGGTTGTTACGTGAGACGACTAAGCGATTATTTTTCTTGAGGTTCGATTGAACATTGTAAGTATCACCGCAACCAGCATTATAAATACTACACTTTCATTACGATTGAAGAACGCCATTTGCTTTTTTTCACAATCACCTATATTTCTACGTAGGTAATTAGTAGTCAGTAGAATTCTTAGTTTAAGTACGAGTAAGCATAGGTTTCTATTAGCCTGTAAAATAATTGATCAATACCGATAGAAAAGTGAATAGAAATAATCAATATTTTATCCCACTGAAACTCTGCAAACTATATTTGTAGAAACATGCAGAAAATTACAGGGGAAAACGGTGGTGATGCGGTGATGATGACGTCTGTCATCCCATCACTTTTTCTTTGAATCCAGTAAACCCCCAAAATACCTGCCTTCTAGTACTGCAGTTGTCCAAACAAGCATGACAATATACTAGCACTGCACATATTTTATAAATAGTATTTTCTCATCCCTTCATCCGACTGCTTGTACACTGCCGCCGCACCGGTGTACATACATGATTGAGTATGTTACGGACGGAAAATGAAACAAAAAATCGGTTCAGTCGCTTTAAAAAAAAGAAGGATGCTACCGCCACGGCTTTCCTCTCTCTCTCTCTCTCTTTCTATCTGCTTTGTCTACACAAGTGTATCTTTTGTAATGTAAGGAAAGAAAATAGAGATGAATGTTTTATGGGAACGAAAACGGAGAGAAAAGCCAAGAAAATGTAATTCGACAGCGTTTTGTTCTCAATTTCCTGCCATTTTTTCTTACTGCTTCTTTCTGCTGCTCAACTACTTAAAAAAATGTATGTAACTTTCATCATCATCGACAACATCCTTCTCCTCCTCGTCGTCGTCATCATCATTGCAGGGAGCTACCCTCTCTTTTCTCCCTTTCTCTTTCAGGCACAACGACTACAACAACATATTTTTTTGCTCTTTCTTCACTTCACACTTTGTTCAAGTTGGAAAGTAAGTTTGAAAGTAAGCTCATAAATAATCACTGAAATCAATCTCGTCGATACATGCTTGAGTACAATTTTCTTTTCTTTTTAGGAGTACACACATGTGTGTGTGTGTGGCTTGTGTTTTGTTGCCTATGAAAAAAAAACAAGAAAAAAAAACAAAGTGTTGGCTTGGATGATGATGATCATAATGGGATGATAGTGTGTGTTTGTGTCTATCTATCTATCTATACATGCATGCATGACTTGAGCCGAGTCGCGAGTATGAAAACAAAGAGAGTAGAAAGTCAGCAGGGCATTTTCCCCTGAACAAAGTACAGCAGCAGCAGCAGAAAAGGGTGCCACTACTTGTTTCTCTGCTGCTTCTGCTGCAGCTCACTTTCCCCCAAAATTCCCTTTCAACTTGTTATGCTTTTGTTCTCATGAATTATATATACGAATGATGAAGGGAGGCAAGAGGCTTTTTCGATGATAAAAACATTATTGTTTTTTTCTTATTGCTGCACCAGCCGACAACAAGTACAATTTACAGTAGCAAACTTGGTTATGACGATGATGATCAATTTGAATAAATAAAAGCTGTGCCACGTTTTATGCAGTGCAACTCTCATTTTTAAATTTGTTTTCCCCTTCTTCAGAACACTAATGACTTTTTAATGTAAAATTTGAGGTTGGAAACTGTAGCCATGTATTAATCCTCATTATGGTCATCATCAACCCCCTGTCGTGTTGGTTCCCTCTGCTTACCCGTTTGTCTAACAAGACGACTGTTGACACGGCTGGATGAAAATCAAATCAAATAATGAATAAAAATGATATTGACAGTTGTTTCTCATCATCAGCTATCCCTTTTTCACATCCAAATAAAAAGAATTAAATGTAAATATGCTGTCATTCTCCCCCTCATCATCATCATTTTGCATACCTTCTATATATCCATCCTCGACGGAAAAATACGTCGGCGTATCCAGTCAAAAATTTAGGGGAAGACAACCGGCTGCTTTATAACTTGTCGGAAACATCAATCATCATTAAAAATCTATCTCGTTCTTTCGGCCTTGAGAAGTGCGTACTGTCATTGTCCCCCCTCTCTCTCTCTCTCTCCACCCTGTTGAGAAGGCTGTGACGCAAAACTGTGTTCCCGAGAAGGTGGTGAAGTTTATTGTTTTTGCAAAGGATTTTTTTTTGTGTAACAGAATATATAGACTAGCTTTGGTGACAACACGAACAAATATGATGATGCTCTAGTGCTGAGTGAAGAACTGAAAGGAAATTACTTTACTTCTCCGGATGTTCTTTGGAATGGAATGAAATTGAAAAAAGTGTATTTTTCCGAGAATTATGCGACTGTGTCTTTCACTACTTCTTCAACAAACCCACTTCGACAGCGTTCATCTTCCAAAAAAGGCGGAACAGTAAAAAATAACTTAATTAACAAAGACTCATGAGCATTCAATATTTTTTCGACGTTTGGAACATACATTTTTTTTTGCTTTACTGAATTGCCAATAATTACATTGAATAACGTCGTGCTACCATGTTTGTTTGCACAGGGTTGAGAACAGGCATTTTGGAGTTGATGTAACTATACTGAATACATTTTCTTTTTTACATTTTCTAATCAGTGTAAATATGTACATCCAATGTAAAAAAATCTATAAGTTGGCCTTGCTGTAAGCAATAAGTCCGTCCTTTACCACCGTCTGGATGAGGTGATCATGCTCCCCAAATTGATAGATTAGGTGCTCCCAACTGTTAAAAAAATGTTCGTTCAACCTTATTTTGCTCATTCTAAATAGTACCTTTTGCTCCATTTACACAATAAATAAATAAATGCATACGTGGGAACATCCACCAGGACCAAATCTGCCTTTTTCCCAATCTCAATTGACCCATGTGTTTCTGACATGCCGAGTGAGGCAGCTGCATTGATTGTGCTTGCTACGAGAGCCTCCTCCAAGCTCATGTGGAAGAGAATGCACGCCAAGTGCATTACCAACGGCTATCGTTATCATAATCAGCACGAGAGCACCACCGCCAGTAGAAAAAAGTAAAGAAAAAAAAGACATCACGTCAAGCATATTTGTTTCTGGTTACATCAGATCAGATGATCAGCAGGAGGAGAAAAGGAAGCTGGAGGATTTGCCTAGAAATATTACCCATCACTTGTGCTCCTTTCTGTTTGCCTTACTGACATGTCAATTTTTCTTTGTGGAATGATAAGTGTAACAACAAAAATGATAAATATTTTCTGCCTAAGAGGACAACTGGTGTTTACCAAATGGTTAATGTATTGTTTCCAGTAGTAGTAGAACTCACCATTGAGAGACAGTATGCATTTGGGTTGAAATCGGATCCGAGGGCTACAGGAACATTGGCGTCAATCATTTTTCGCACTGGTGGAGACTCAAGTCGGAGGATGTAAGCGGTTGTGGGGAGCAGCACGGCTATGCCTCCATATTTTGCCATTTCATTTATTCCCTTGTCAGATATTTTCTCCAGATGACTCATCACTTCCGCCTGAATTGAAGCGCCCATCTGCGTGTTGTTAACAGATTGCTTGCTCAGATACAACCGTTCATAGCACTTGTATAACTGATCATAATACTATTTGAACTACTGCTACTAACATGTGCCAAGATAATACCTGGCTCTGACCGACCGACAAAACCGCTCACCCGACCATGCCAATGTCCAGAGAGGACTCTGTTTGCTAATCATACACCAACAAAAATATACAAACTAAAAAACTACAAAATATTCTGTTCTATATACACAGCAGCCTTTTTAAGTGAACATGCATCCTGCCATGCCACGCACAGATACAGAGATCAGAAAGAGAAGAAGGAAGGACGCAAGGAGAGCAAAACAATTCCTCTTGTGCCATCATCCTCCTCATTTTTTTGCCAAAATCATCTTCATATCGGATCATCTTTTCCATGCATGCAAGCGCTAGCGTAAATAAATTTAATTATCCTTGTGTCAAAATTCCGATATAAAATTTGTTTTTTGCCGACTCCAATTTTGTAAGGATAACTTGTAAGTAAGTAGTGTAAAGGTATATTCTTTGTGTTTTTTCACAGTTGAGAAGGACTACTGCTCTCGAAAGAAAATTTTTAGTCAGGCTTGTCGAATTATTAAGCAATATTTTATACCTATACTAGAAATCAATAATAATTTTGTAACCTTGTGGTTTTTTTTTCTTTTTTAGTATAAAAGTTTATGTTTACTTACTGCGTATATGTCTACTCTCTGTCGGATCGTTTGACATTTGACGTGATTTTTGTTGCTCTCTCTTATATTTATCGTAACAGTTATAAGTTATGAGAGAAGCAAATACGTACAGTAATACTTATGTCATTTCTGTTTCGTTTTTAGATCTAGCAGTGGAAAGCAAGACAAAGCAAACAAATATTTCCTTTTAATTTCCTATGATCCATATTTTCTTTTCTTTTGACCTAATAATATCATATATACGGATGGTGACGGTGATATTAATGAGATGACGAATGTCTGCGAAGAGTACACATTACTAATATTATTATTACTACTACTGTTTATTATACAACTTACTTCGGCACCGCCAAGCCTAATTTCCCCAAGTCGGATGGCTCTGGCAAGAGCAGGAAGTTGGTTGTTGAGGACGGCATTTGTAGCTTCCTCCTCGGTAAGCTCCCTTAAAAATTAATTTCAATATTAATATGTAAATACATACATACAGATAGACACGCATAAATTAATAGAAACTAGTTGGACAAGTAAGTAGAGAAGCAAGACAAACCAGCAAGCAAGCAACACTTTTCCCGTCTTTACCAATCTAAAATCTCAACATCCAGCTTACTTGTTTGTACGCAGTTACATAATCATCATCATAATAATAGCAGTAGGAATATAATAATAAACGACGTGTCATGTCGACTCATTTTCACTCTAATTACATTAACGTCAACATCGTCGTCGTCGCCATCTTTCTACGCTTGACATACTTGGGGGAGGACGGAAAGAGACTTGACTCAAGTGAAGATTTGCATTCCTCATACTTTTTTTGCGCTTTATTAATAATAATATTACTACTAAATTACTACTGTTGTCACCGTAACGATAACAAAGGCAAAGCAATATAAGATTGAAGGCTTGATAAGACGAAGGAGAAGAAGCACCAATGAATAGGTAAACATTGAGCGGATGATGCATGAAAAATAGACACCACGAGGTTTTGTTGGCGAAGGACGAGAAAACATAATTTCCATGTCGCCTGTCCTTTCCCTGCTGTTCTCTGTCGTCGTCGACGTCGCACTCAAGAAAGTATAGTGACAGTAGTGACAGTGATGGTAGTGAATTAAACAAATGCACAAAATCACGTCATAAATTCATAATAATATTTCGCTGTCATCATCATTCCATTATTTGTCAAGTCTTCGCCATCATCATCAGGACGACCACCATGAAAATGGAGGCAGTCAATATAAAGTTGTGTCATTATCATTATTAAATAGCGTGTGTGTGTGTGTGTGTCCCTAGTCAAGTCCACCTTCCACTTTCATCACTGCAATTATGCAGGGGAGGCAGTATACCTAGAGTAGTAAAAGTAACTCTTGACGTGAGTTGTCATGTTGATGATGATGCGTCTTGCAGAAAAAAAGACGCTTCGTTTTTCTCGTCATCTTCTCATTTTATTTATCCTCATGAAAAAGCAGACCGTTAGCTGGAATCTTTAGGGAGTGAGATGAAGAAAGAAAGACTATTACAACTACTCAAAAGACTAATAAATTATGTAGTCGTCAAAGCAGATATAACTAATTCATGTTCAATGATGATGATGACTGCGACTGGTGACGATAACGACGAGTGAGTATGCGATCATCATCATTCCTTTTGTGCTTCATCCACTTTCTCTCTTTCTCTCTCTCAGAGAAAAATAATGGACCTTACTTTCACCTCTGCTCTGCTTCTCTTATTTTCTTTTTCTTTCTTTTCCTCTTTTCTAGATTTACGAAATGATTTATTTGGGTCTCATCTAGAAAACAGCGTTGCGTCATCATCATCATCATCGCCATGCTCTGCGTCCTTATCCTCATTCCACAAAAAAAAGTTTCTCATCTTTCCCTCACCTCGTCCGTCCGTCAGACAGACCATGCCACACACGGCACACTTACTCACTCACTACATTACAGGCTCATTAGCCCTCCTGTTTGTCTCCTCTCATTTTCAGTTAGTGAGACAGAGGCGGATAAAGGGACACACCATCACCACCACCACCGCCACCAACCACTTACTTTACTCAAGTTCCTTCTTTTCACCACCACTGCACTGGTTACAAATTCTGCTGACAGCGTGGTGTCGCTCTCCACTACTGTTCCAGAAAAGTAAGCTATACAGAGTCCTACATGTTGACGACAGAGACGAAACGTAAAAAAATAAACCTTGCGTATTTCTCTTTATATTTTACACGGGACAAACAAGTATGTCATATAGCAGCTTGTTATTATTTTTATTTTTACTGCTTCCATCATATCATGCTGTGTTCTCCTTGTCAGAACAATTACATTGTTTTAGACCACTTGATGATGATAATGATAAAAAGCTTTTTGGAACAAGTCACACTTTTTGTTTGACTTGTGGTGGAGACGATGATGATGATGATAGCGCTTCTAGCTCTCTGCAGCTATACCCCTTCTTTTTTCTTTTTAAAGTGTGATGAAAGGAGATTTAAATAATATGCTTGTGTTTTGAAAGCAGCCTTTATCATAATAATAATTAATTAGTATTGTTTTGTACTTGGGGCTTTTTGGAATGGCGTGAGCTCCACAGAACGTTGAGGAAATGTCGATGAAAGTTAGATCCCGTTTGGCTCTCTCCAAAACTCGCAGCATTGCCAGCTCAGTGTCCACATTGAGACCGTAGCCAGACTTGCACTCGACAAGAGTCGTGCCTATTTTGGTAAAGGGGAATAACGCAAAATATTATTAAAATAATGGCATTGTTTTGTTGGTTGCTACAGAGCGATAAGAAGCAAAAAGAGGATTTAGCACCATATCTCACAACAAAAAGTTCTACACAATAAAGTTCTCAACAAAATGACTGATTGTTTGACTTGTGTTGTAAATTTCAAAAGCTGCACTACTCTGCTGCTCTAATAAATACATTTCAATTTCATTTCAATTTTTGGCCACTAATGTCTACTAAACTTAATAAATATATTATGGCGTCACACGGTAAAAGTCAATTAGAACGCAAAAAAAATCTTTCTAGTGTTTTTTTCCATTTTTCTGTCTGTCTGTTTCCATTCAAGTAAATACAAGCGAGCCCAACAAAACAAGACAAAGGAGCGTGCTTCTCAACCGCATGTATGGCTATTGTTGTATTGTACGTGGAAAAGGGAGACAAACCTGATCTGGTCATACGGAGCAGCCTATCTCTTAAATTAAGAAACAGACTGTCTTCAGAGGCTCTCCGAGTGTGTTCCACGGTTGCATGAATTCCACCACCTGTCCTATGAATTTCCATGTAAGTCGCACCAGCAAGCTGTATAATAATAACAATAATAATAACAACAATAAGAGCCACACGAAAGAAATAACATGCAAAAACTCAACCTTGTTCTTGTACGTATGTATTATATAGGCATATAAATGTAGGTACTTATACACTGGTCCTGTACATACACACTCGCAGCAACGTAATTTAATTCGGTCCCGTGTTTTTTTCCCTTCCCTTTTTTGCCAGCAACATTTATTTTGCAGCAGCACGAACGGAAAATGTCACAGACATGTACATCGCCACCAAGTTGGGAAGGAGCAAACAAACTTTGTAGTAATAATAATATAATGCACGAATAACATAATATCCCGCAAAACGGTATCGCAGTTACAACATGTCTCTCTCTTGTTTTTTTTTGTTTTCTTCTTCTCCGTTTCGTCTCTCTCTTTCACTTCCCTTTGTCCTCCACAAGAACAAGCAAGTAAAGTAGTAGTAGTGGAGTGAAGTAAAGTGGTTGTTGTTGCTTGGACGTTGAGTCCATGGCTTTGCCCCATAACAACAACTAACAACAGTCATTTGCAGTCACATCGGATCAAACCAATTCACTCTGAGTTTTGCAACTGATGCATATTGTATTTATCACAAAGGTATTTCCTTTTTCTTTAGGTACAAAAAAAACGCATGAACGTAGTTTATACTTGTGTCTCGTCCATTTAAAAAATATATATACTTTTCTCGCCTATGTACCTCTTCTTTTCTGCTTGACTGTCTTTTCTAATCTGCATAATACGTTTAAAAACGTATTCCATTACACACATCTCAAGAAACGGTCAACTGTGTGGAGCAGGATATGCGGGAGTAATAAACATTCATAATACTATTTTCAGCGAGAAAACCAACCGAGAGGAAAAGCTGACATGATTTTTATATAATGGTGGAAGGTGGTAGGGATAATAAAGATTTTTTAAAAAATAATCAAAGGGAGAAAAAATTGTGAAGCGGACCTCACATGAAAATGACAGTTGCAGTATTTCATGTGAAATACCTGGATGCTTGTGAGTGCAGCGTCAAGGCGAAAACTTGCTGGAAGCGAAACCAGGTTAAATACATTGCTTTGCAAAATCTTAATTATTGTTATGATGATGACGACGATGGTGCTATTGGTGGACTACACAGTCTGTTCTTAAAATAGTTTTGCATGTTACGTCTCGTACGACTACCACTACTACTACTACTTTATGCTCAGCTGCATTAAATATTATGTGTGGCGAAAGGATGTGCTCATATAAGCATCAAACGAGAGGAGAGCATTTATCGTCGTGTCGTTTTCCTGCTGGTGACTCGTCTCCAGAGGGAGATGGAGTCAGCAGAGGGATTTCATGTATGGACTTAATGAAGGATAAGAATGCAATATAATATATTTTCAGAGTAGAGAGTAAAGTAGAAAGAAGAAAAAAACTGTGTTTTCGGTCTAACCGTTCTCGTACACGAACTATTAATTACACTTTTGCATGTCGACAGAGTAAACACAGTGCATTATGCTGACCTGTTTTCCCTTTTACTATTATTATTGCGATAATTACTGCAGTGAAATGATAGACAGGAAAAAAGAGTGACGATGGTGGGCAACAACAGGAAAGGAGATGAAGATGAAAGTGTTGTCCGGAGAAGAGAAATGGTGCAGGAGGGGGAAACTTGGAAAGGGAAAGTGGATGAATGGGGAACGTTGAGACACCGCTTATTAGTCGCTACTTACCATTGAAAGGTGTTTCTTTCTTACTGTCGGCAGCTAGTAGTGTGGTGGCAGTAGCTGCCACCACACCAGCACGGTAACAAACAGCAAGCCTACACCCCCATCTTTGTTTCACTTTGCAAATTTCAATTGCCCGTTGTTTTTGCAAGCATTGCAGTGGTAGTAGTAGTAGTAGTGAAGTAGCAGTACCATAATATATTATTATGACCTGTGCTGATGTTGGTATAAAATGTCGGTGTAATGCCCCGAGAAAAAGAACTAGAGCCAGAGATAGTCTTTTGATGAATAAATAAGAAAAGTAGATGGGAATGGTTTTTACTTCTATTTCGTATTTAGCATGTTTTTTTTTAAAAAAAAGAGATGGTTTACCTACCTTCATTCGGAACTCGTGCACTCGATCCCCGGCCCAAACTGGATGTGTGTGTGCGTCCACAAATCCCGGCAGCACACACTGGTCACTGGCATCTATGCGCCTTTCGAATGCGGCACCTCGGAATTTGGCATTGATTTCACTATCGTATCCAACATCCTCTATCAGTCCGTCTCTGGTGGGAGGCGTATACAAAAATCATAAGAACAAAAATGTATCGGCGGAAAGAAACAAGGCCAAAAAAGTAAGAACAAAGAAAGAAAGGAAAGATTCAAATCTCTTGCATTTCCCTTCTCTCCTCTGGTGAAACTTTACTGCTCGCATTAGCTCTACACGACGGATTCACGACATTTATAGGGAAAAACAAAAAAGGAAACAAAGGCTGCTTCATTGAAACAACACACGATGGCTACATGGTGGTGATGGAGAAGAAAGTGGATAGTGAATGAATGAGCAGCAGCTATTATTTCCCGGAACATGTTTGTTTTTTACCCTAACGATAAACAAAATCCGTGCATGCACGCAGGCACGTATGGAAAAAAAGGTGAATCAGTCTTTCTTGCTAGTTGATGGCTTTTCTAGATAATAAACAAAAGGAATCACTCGCAACAAAAAGGAAAAGTGGCTGGAGGAACTAGTCTAAATATTTGGGAATGTTTAGACTAGGAACATAGTAGAGGAGTAGTATGTAAGTAAGTAGCATGCAAGAAGGACAAAGCAAAACACGACGACAAAAGATAGTGTTCCCAGTTGATTCTCTATTTTTTATGCTCAACAACACTCAACGTCCGTCCGTGTGCGCTCTACCACCCAACTTGTGTATAGAGTTGTGCGTGCGTGCGACAGCAAGTCAATAAATCCAACCAAACAACGTTTTTAGCATCATGTCATGTTCTTCTCCAACTCACTCGGTTTGTCAAAAGTTGCAATTGAAGAAAGTAGGTACTAGTGCCTGATTGACAATTTACAATTGAGTTGGGTGAATCAGCTAAATGCATTCTAGTAGAGATGTGTACCTCTATACATTATCATTAGTAATCGCAATTTGATGATATAATAGCAATCAAAGAGAAGAATGAGAGTAGAGAGAAAAAAGACGCCACCTGTTAACAACAATGGATATTCCGTCCCCAGGTTTGGCATGGAGGATTTTTATATTTCTCATCTCGGGTCCCTTTAAAATCCGTTCCTTTTCAGATGTCACTTGCACAACTTGCTTTGCCGAATGAACCAGCAGCCTCATGGGCTCACCGCGCTTCGCAACGAAATTCATCGTGACTTGACACAAACTCTGCTGAATGCTTGGAATTATTGCCTTTTTCAGAAACTTTTTTTTCGTTTACGTAAGTAAATGTTAGGTTAATAATTAGCACAATTAAAGTAATTAGCAACTATGTATTTGCAACAACACAAAAAAAAATTTTTTTACACGTCCGTGTCATCCAGCAGATGCTCATTACTGACTGGGTTCAACAAGTGTAGTGGAAGCTGTAATGTACAAAGGATAGTAAAATGGAGACATTTCGTGAAAAATATATATGATGAATCATCATGATTATTCGGCATCGTCAAATCGTCATATCACCACCACCACCATGAGAGGGTAAGACGTGCATGTGATGTGTGCATATGTACGCGTCCGTGTATATTTAAGCCTTTAGTTTTTCTTATCCAGATTCATCAAGCACTAGTCAAGTAAACATGTAGGAAGGTTTAAAGACAACTTAAAGACAGCTTTACTTGTGAAGACGACAGCACAAGTTTTAATTTTGCTTTTTTAATAATTCTCTTTCTCACGCCACTTATGTACGTCTTACATAACATTGACATGATAAACTAATGGGTTTGTTGTGGAAGTACAACCAACTTACTTTATTCCTAGCCTTTTCCGACTACTACCTTGCGCTTGTATCAAACATTTTACAAGAAAGATCAAGGTACAGATATGACAGGACAGATATAAATATATATACATATATGGTTGATGTCAGTAGACATGTCATGGAGCAATAGTAATGAAAGTATGGACAAGAGCATTAGCGTTGTTACGGTTCACTAGGTTCAAAAACATATTTTCAACATAGCCAAGACATGCTACAATAGAGAAATATTGAACAAGTATATCAGTGCTAGTTGACGCAATTAATGAATTTTACACAGAACTGATCAAATTAAGAGCACTTTCATGCGCATTGCATAATGTAAAATAGGTAATTATACTCAAGTTACAAGCAATAAAAAAAGATAAAATGTTTTCTTGGAAAAGTACGACAGTAGTAGAAGTAGTAGCTCGCATGAGCGAAATGTAGCATAGGGCATATAGGACAACGAATTCGAATGCACAGAATGCAAAAAAGCTTCAAAGTGTAAAATTATCTCAACAGTAAAGTTTAAGACTATTAAGATGTGTCATTTTGCTAAGTACAATTTAGAGATACGGTATATTAATTATTATGTATTACCTATGTAAGTTGGTATGATAGCAGCAGAATGAAACAAGAGAAAGAACGCGCAGCCTTCTCAGAACAGTGGATATTCGGTCTCCAAATTTTTGACATGAAGCATTTTTAGATTTCTCATGTCGGTTCCTTTTAAAATCCTTTCTTTTCCAGATGGCGCTTGAAAATATCATGTTAATTATAGCACTCGATAAAAATAATTAGCTATATATGTGTAAATGCATCATATTTTTAATAGCTTTGGTTCACATTCAAAATATTCGCACTAAGGTCAAAAAATTAAAATGTATGAAATTAAGCATTTAATGGTTCAAACAGAAACGCAGTCCACGACTACCTCCACCCAAAAACCCACTCACCATCAGTTAAATTTAAATAAAATGACTCAAATTAAATCTAATCACTAATCAATCAACCAACTGACACCAAACAAGGTACCCCAGGATTTTTTTGACAAAAATTGCAGTGTCTATTAACCAGATATGACATGTAGCATATCAAAATATATCCACATTTTAATATAAAGTCCTATGGCGGCAACGGTACGAAAAGTGGTATTTAAAAGTGCTAGATCGGACAAGGTAAAATTTCTCATTTAAATAGACTTCCTCCCTTAAAAATATCTTGATATTTAAAAAGGATTATTTTATAGTACTTTTCATAAACTTGTAAAAATTAATTCTTGAAGAATAAAAAATAATAAAAACTAAAGCCCATTCGGGTGCAGTAGAAGTATGGCGAATTAGAGGTTACTTTTATGCAACTTGGTTAAAAAACTATTGCATACATGACCAAATGAATGGGGAAACGTGAGAACAGTACATAAATACATAACTGGAAAAACTTGTAAATCATGCATAAATGACGCTTCAATGCTGAACCCCATGTTTAAATAGAGGAAGGTGTCCATCTTCCCAGAAATAGGACGAAAAAATTATAGATTGATATTGTAAATAGAAAAAATGAAGAAATGCATAATTTCATAATGATTTTATAAACTCTTAAAAATTCCATTGCGTACTCCTGTGGATGCCGCACACAAGAAGATGACCAACGCATAAATGACTGGGGAAACTTGAGAATCATGCCCAAGTAACGCTTGGGGCAACATTCAAACGTTCTGCCTTGGGTTCAGCATACAATAATAAAAAAGTAAACTTTTAAAAAGATGTGACCGAGTCATTTAGGCATGATTCTAAAGTTATTGGAGTCATTTAAATATGTTTTCAAAGTTATTGAAGTCATTTAGGCATGTTTTAAAAGTTATTGGAGTCATTTAGGCCTGATTCTCAACTGCCCCAGTAATTTTGGAACGATTTTAAACCCCACTCTTATGTGCAACAAGTTCTTTTTTCGTAACGTGCAAAATGTCAAAAACAGAATGAGCAACTTCAACTCCGTTCTGTAGTTATGATGAGAAAATGATTTTTGTAAAATCGTCATTTTCTCAAAAACGGTTAAGAATTTTAAAAATCTGTCTTCGGATTCTTATTATTGGCTTAAAAATGACCATAAAACATGTGTCACATGTATATGCTATCGCTGAAAGAGTTTGAAATTGTAACGGTCACTAACGGTTTCCGTTGACCAATTTTGCTCAAATTCGAAAGCCATTGTCCCATGGAGGCATAAAGCTGGTGTGCAAAATTTGAGTTGAATAGGTTGAAGCGTTAAGAAGTTATCGATCGCACAGAATTCATAATTCAGACGAATTCTCTCCGCTCCCTCACTCCCTCACTTCTTACGTGGTGTTTTTATAGTGTGACTCGGTCACATAATAATACTTTCGTTTGACATGAGGTTCAGCATTACCGTAATTTCGACTTTAACACAAAGTGCAGCAGCATTACTATTTTAGCATGGAATGGACAAGTTGAGCGTTTCAATGTTTAGACGCACCCTTTCCCAAAAAATGGGACCAACAAATTCTAGATTAGTATTAAAATTATAATGAGTGTCATTGTATCTTGGAGCATTATTAAAAACACAACTGCATTGATTCTTTATTTGCTACTCTGTATTTACAATTAACGACCATTATTGATCGTTTATTAAAAATTCGCTTTAAGATATTTACATAATTTTACATACATAGACATGAATATGTGTTAAAGCTAAATTTACATTGCTTAGTACTAATACTTTGAACCCGAAGCTACAATTTCCAGTAGTAACAAATTCTGTAACTCACAAAGTCGGGGTCCTGGGGTTCCGTTCAAATTCAAAGTCTCGGATTCTCGGTGTCCTGTTGAAAGTCGGGGTCTCGTCTCCCGGGGTCCGGCCCAAGTATGATGTACATTCTCAGACACGCCTTATATACAACTTGCAAATTTCAAAATTGAATATCTTCGTTTCTATTGAGTGTTGAGCAGTAAAATTTTGCACACTGCATCAATAAAGCTCTGTACCAAGTTTGAAGCAGGTCAGGGGCGAAGAAATATGTATTCGTCCCCAGAATTGCGGATAATTCATCGCCATCATTTCATCGCCTAAACTATTCATCGCCTGGTCATTTCATCGCCTGGTCATTTCATCGCCATCATTTAATCGTCATATCTTTTCATCGCCACATCATTTTATCGCCTTATCAGTTCGGGCTCTAATAATATTCTTAAATAGCTTTTAATACTAAGCTAATTTTTTGGGTTCTTTGTTTAAATTAGATGAAAATATAGTTCATTAAAATGTTTTGAACATATCCCGCCGCCCGCCGTCTAAGGGCGGTATTACTAAAGAGTATTGTTCCTGCCATAAGGAAGACGTGACGATTTTAAATTTTCAGAGCGGAATAAGATTTAATTATAATTATAAATTATAATGTTAATATTTTTTATAAACTCACTTTTTAATTACACGTTATATTGGACTTTTTTAAATTTGAAAAGTATAGAATTCTTTGTTGTTGAGTTCAGATATATACTTAATTATCCAACCTTAAAATTCTCACATCCATAAAATACACATTAACTTTAAACTGTTTAGCGATTTCTGGAAACTTTATTAATAATTAAACTTTATAAGAGCCGTATGGAGC
Source organism: Sinhomidia bicolor (assembly GCA_027743785.1). NCBI lineage: Eukaryota > Metazoa > Arthropoda > Collembola > Entomobryomorpha > Entomobryidae > Sinhomidia > Sinhomidia bicolor. The sequence continues at coordinate 116 of JAHZMT010004915.1, read as the reverse complement.
AATGAGAAAATAGTTACATATTTTGGTAAATTATATACCATGTCGCAGGGAAAGTCTTTTCCCGAGAAAAGGTCAAAATCCTCGAAATTCCCCATAAGTCCTCTAGCTAAAATAGG